>JAFMPE010143931.1:0-12248 GCA_024759925.1 Ficus religiosa
GAGAGAGAGAGAGAGAGAGAGAGAGAGAGAGAGAGAGAGACATTGGATGCTGTTAATTATAAGGAACCCCTCTGCCTCTCTGCCTTTGCAACTCATTCTCTGTATTGTCATCCCATTTCTTTTAAAACCAAAGACTACAATGTCAGCTCCCTCATTTTGCTCTCACAAAACCATCGGGTTTCTATAGAACCAAACCTATATCTTTTTTCATTCCTTCTTTTTTTGTTTTTGTTTTTGTTTTTGTTTTTTCCAATCTGTTCAACCATGAAGTTGGTCTTTTATCATCTCCTAAGTGTTGTGCTTATTCTGATCCCCTGCTTTTCCTCTGTGTCTTCTTCTTCACACAATCTCTCTCTCAGTCTCAGAAGGCAAGCTTCAATCCTGGTCTCTCTTAAACAATCTTTTCAAACCTCCAACACTTGTTTCGATGCCTGGCAAGTCTCAAACCACTCTTCCCTTTGCTCTTGGCCTGGAATCCAATGTGACCATACCAACAGCTCAGTCGTTTCTATTGACATCTCCAATTCCAGCATCTCCGGCTCTCTCTCTCCTGCCATCACCCATCTTCGTACTCTCCTCCGCATCACCCTCACCGACAACAATTTCTCCGGCGATTTCCCTGACCAAATTCACAGTCTTCCACGGCTTCAGTTCCTCAACATGTCCAACAACCAATTCAGTGGTGAGCTTGACTGGGATTTCTCCAAGTTAAGAGAGCTTGTGGTTATTGATGCCTACAACAACAACTTCAATGGCTCGCTTCCATTAGGCGTTACCAAGCTACCAAAGTTGAAGCACTTAAACTTCGGCGGGAACTACTTCTCCGGGACGATCCCTCGGAGTTATGGAAGTATGAACAACCTCAACTATCTTTCCCTTTCGGGGAATGATCTGAGGGGTTTTATACCAAGCGAGCTTGGTAATCTCACAAGCCTCCAGCAGCTTTACTTGGGCTATTTTAACGATTTCGACGGTGGAATTCCATCCGAGCTCGGTAAGCTGATCAATCTGTTCCATTTAGACCTTGCCAATTGTAGTTTGGAGGGTCCAATACCTCCGGAGCTTGGGAATCTCAATAAGCTGGACACTCTTTACCTGCAAACAAACGAGCTCAGCGGGTCAATTCCTTCTCAATTCAGCAACCTGACCAGGTTGAGATATTTTGATCTTTCAAACAATGAATTGACAGGAGAAATCCCGGTTGACTTCTCCGGCTTTAGGGAGCTTATTCTCTTGAACTTGTTCATGAACAAGCTCCATGGTGAGATCCCACATGCCATTGCAGAGCTACCAAACTTGAGAGTCTTTAAGCTTTGGCAGAACAATTTCACCGGAACCATCCCTTCGAAGCTTGGCCAAAAGAGTAACCTGACCGAGCTTGACTTGTCAACCAATAAGCTCACTGGGATGGTTCCTAAATCTCTGTGCTCTGGAAGGAATCTGACGATTTTGATTTTGCAAAACAATTTCCTGTTCGGGCCCTTGCCGGATGATCTTGGCCAATGCAACACACTTGTGAGAGTACGGTTGGGGCAGAACTATTTGACAGGAGCTTTGCCAAATGGGTTTCTGTACTTGCCTCAGCTATTACTCATGGAGCTACAGAACAACTATCTTACTGGACAACTTGAGCACCTGAAAACTAAGGTACCCTCAAGACTTTCACTGCTTAATTTGTCGAACAATCGCTTGTCCGGGTCGATTCCTACCTCTATTGGCAACTTCACTAGCTTGCAGAATGTCCTATTAAGTGGAAACCGATTCACCGCTGAAATTCCAACCGAGATAGGTCGGTTGAAAAGTGTCCTGAAATTGGATTTGAGTAGGAACAAATTCTCGGGCAGAATCCCTCCTACAATAGGGAATTGTGTCTTGTTGAATTATTTAGATTTGAGCCAAAATCAACTCTCCGGCCCTATCCCAGTTCAGATTGCAGATATTCACATTCTAAATTACCTGAACCTCTCACGGAACCTCTTGAGCCAAGGCCTTCCAAAGGAAATCGGATCATTGAAGAGCTTAACTTCCGCAGATTTCTCTTATAACAACTTGTCTGGTTTGATACCCCAAACCGGCCAATATCTCTTCTTCAACTCCACATCTTTCAATGGTAACCCAGAGCTCTGCAGCTCTTCTTCTACTCTGATATGCAATCACTCGTTATCCTCACCGCAGCACGATCACAACCAAAACAACAACAAGCCTCAAGTGCCTGCAAAGTTCAAGCTCATTTTCGCGTTGGGACTGTTGCTGTGCTCGTTCATTTTCACGGCTTTTGCAATCATCAAAACAAGGAAGTCGAGAAATGGTGGCGACAAATGGAAGCTCACGGCATTCCAGAAGCTAGAATTCGGTAGCCAGGACATATTGGAATGCATAAAAGACAACAACGTGATAGGGAGAGGTGGAGCCGGGATTGTTTACAGAGGGAGCATGCCAAATGGAGAGGAAGTAGCAGTGAAGAAGCTTTTGGGAATAAACAAAGGCTCTTATCATGACAATGGCTTGTCGGCGGAGATTCAAACGCTCGGCAAAATCAGGCACAGGAACATAGTGAGATTGCTGGCATTCTGTTCAAACAGAGAGACAAATCTGCTCGTATACGAGTACATGGAAAATGGGAGTTTAGGTGAAGTGCTGCATGGGAAAGCAGGAGAGTATCTAAAGTGGGAGACAAGGCTGAAGATAGCCATTGAAGCAGCGAAAGGGCTAAGCTATTTGCATCATGACTGTTCTCCTCTAATTCTCCACAGGGATGTCAAGTCCAACAACATTTTGCTCAACTCCGATCATGAGGCTCACGTCGCCGATTTCGGACTCGCCAAGTTCTTGCAAGACAATGGAACATCAGAGTGCATGTCTGCCATTGCTGGCTCTTATGGCTATATTGCTCCAGGTATTATTATTATGAATACTGTACTCCTCAATTATTATTACTATATTTCTCATTTTATGAGAGATAAGCATTTATTCCAGTTACATTTATAAAATGAAAGACATCTCAACTTGTTACAACACTACTATTTCATGTTGGCTGATAAGAAATGGGATACAACAATTAAAATCTATATATTTCAATTCTTTGATAAAATCAAAGGGGAAAGAGAAAAAAAGAAATAGAAAAAAGAAGGAATATACTAGTTTGCCCCTGCACATGCCTTAGATACTTTTACTTTTTTATGAAAGAAGTAAACGGAGAGGCATGTGGATTCCAGAGAGTAAAAAGCTACAGGCTCCACTAACCCAACCAAAAAAAAAAAAAAAAAAAAAAAAAAAAAAAAAGATATAAATCTGCTTTTACTTTATCTCAAATATTCGTATTACCCTAGAGTGCACAATAAATGGGGCTATGAACTTTTGCATGCCTTGAAACCCTAAACCCATTTTTGCTGTTCATTCAGACAAATCACAAACTACTTTTTGACCCAAACTATATAACATATATAGCAGCATCAAAATGTACAATATATAGATATAAATAATCCAAGTACACATCAACATACAAGTTTTGAGAGCTATCTAAGCTCTACTTTTGCTAAACCCTAGAAAAAGAAACATAAGCTGTCTATTTCAATCGATACCCAAGCTTTAAGGATTATTATTCAACAAAAAGAAAAGCTTACTTAAAAAAAAAAAAAAACAAAAAAAAAAAAACAAAACAAAACAAAAATGAAACAAAAAAGAAAAAGAAAAGCTTTAAGGATTATTCTCTGTGCATTGGAATTTGATACTTAATAAAATTTTCTGCCTATTTTTGTACGTCAATCAAATTTTTCAGAGTATGCCTACACATTGAAGGTAGACGAGAAGAGTGATGTGTATAGTTTCGGAGTGGTGTTACTAGAGTTGATAACGGGACGAAAGCCGGTTGGTGATTTCGGAGAGGAAGGAATGGACATCGTCCAGTGGACGAAGATAAAGACGGAGTCTAGCAAAGAAGGGGTGGTGAAGATCATGGATGAGCGGTTGAGCAACAATGTTCCAATAGAGCAAGCAATGCAAGTCTTCTTTGTGGCAATGCTATGTGTTCAAGAGCAAAGCGTCGAACGACCCACCATGAGAGAAGTTGTTCAAATGCTTGCCCAAGCTAAACAACCCTCTACTTTTCATTTGCAATGAAGAAGAATCACCAACCACTTCATGATATATACACAAGAATATTACTAACAAAGAGCAGCTCAAAAGGTGATCACTAGCTGTGCTGTATTTGTAGTATATGATTTTCTCATTAGGGCATCTTAATATCACTAGTGGCACAATTATATTGTTGTTGTTATTGTTGTTATAATATAATATATTTATATATATTTTGGGGTTACATTGGCATGTACTAATAGTGAGGATCAGAAGGAAGTAATGAAGTACTTAGGCAAAATCTTTAGAAATTATGGAATATTGTATGGTAATTGGAAATTAGTGTTGTAGTGATCGAAATAGTGTCGTAATATAGTGTTGTAATATTATGTTGCATGAGTAGCACTAGCTAGGCCAAGAAAGAAACTTGCATGCAATTTTAATAAAGTTGGTGATTTATTTATTTATTTATCTTTTCTTTCTTCTTTTTCATCGTTGTTCTAATAGGCATGCATGACTAATTGTCAAAATCCTAAAGCTGTACTTGTGATCACCTATGTGGATGCAATGTTGGTAAGATTGGTTGTATGACTCTGTTATGACTAAATTCTCAAGGTTTGTTGAGTACCGATCTCTGTCAGAATGGCCTGATCTACTAATGTTGCTGAAGAATGTTCTAGAAATCAAGGAGGACGGAGGAATTCTTGATCGCAGCAGCAAACGGGATCGAGACGAGACAATCGGAGAGCTTGCCATGACCTTGGGGAGCAATTTAGTGCTAAAATTGTAGCTAGTTACCTACCGTTGGTACTTCCAGCTCTCCCCGTCAGCCACAATCAGTCTAAGATTTTTTATCGTGTGTTTTTTCTTTTTCATTTTGGAGAGATTAAGTCTTCGTTTGGTATTTAAGTTTAACACCAACTAAAATATTTTTTTTTTAATCTCAAATTTTGTCTTTTTATGAAAAGTTAATAAAATTTATAACTAATTTTTGAAAAGTCAATCAACTCCGATTTAAAAACTTGTGACATTAATTTAAAAAAACAAAAAGAGGTTGGAAGAGTTTTTTTTTTTTTTTTTGGGTTGTTTTCGGTGTTCTTATCATTTTGGTAATTTGATTTTTTTTTTCTTTTGTTATTTATTTTCATTCCACGATTCAATCAAGTGGATTACCACTAGTCAATGGAGATTACCAGTTGATCTGCATTAATTCTGAAAACGTAATCTAGTAGATGATTGATGGTAATCAAATATATTACTCTTCGGATTGGTGCCGAAAGATGACCGGTAATTAAAAAGAGGAAATAGACACTGGTAGATCAGCGGTGGTGATCAACGTTGGCGCCCAAAAAAAAAAAAAAAAAAAAAAGCATCGGTTTTTAAAAGAAGTATTTACATAAAATAACCATTTTCACCCACCCTTTTAAAATATATGCAATTTTTAACTTATTTGTAAAATCGAACAAAATTTAAATATCATTCATTATTTGTTTTAGGTTTACCTTTATTGTTTTTTAAGAATGAAATTTCCTTGAATTAAGAAATAACAATTTCAGAAGTTCTATTATTCTCAAATTGATTACTTATTTTAGACTTTTTTTTATTGGAGGAAGCCCCCCGCTATGTGATATCACAAGTTAGTTTTTTTAACACATTTTTTTTTTTTGGTTTTGTATTTTAAAAAGAAAACTTATTTTTCGTTTCCCTAGCTAGTTTTTGTTTTGGGTTTCTCACTTATGTTTATTATGTTTGACATTGTGATCATTACGATAATAACTTTATCATTTTATCGATTATGTTTCGTTGCACGATATTTATATTATAAGGACCTTATCATTATATTACATACTTTTAATCAGTCGTAATATGATTATGATCTATATTGCAATGGCCGGCTTATTTTATAAAAGAATTTAAAATAGCATATTTAATGTTTTATTGTTTTTTGGTATTGACCGTGTCATTGAGAAAAAAATTTCACAAAATATAGTTTCATAAGATATAATGACCTAATCAATATGATATTGACAACAATTATAGAAAATTAACAACAAAACATAATCAAAAGAAATTAAATTAAATAGTAATCCACAAACAAATTTGGGTTCAAATATGCGAATATGAAGGGGGAATATTTTTAAGATTTTTAATTTTCTACTTTAGCTTTTTTTAAAAGAACAAAATCTACCTTTTTTGTTTGTTAAATTAGACTTAAGGGTATTCTTGTCAACAAAATATGATCATTTTAATTTTTTGTTCAATTTTGCAAATAAGTTTGTTTTTAGACATTTTTTAAAAACAAGGTGCTAATTTGGCTTATAGGTAAATGATCATTTTTAAAATGGTGATTTGCAAGAATGCCATAAATTTGTCATCTCTTTATAATCACTACTACAAAATGTGGATTCCACGACGGAACTTCTACGACCGTTTTTTAAAAACCGTCGTGGAAGATGCGGCAAAAACACGGAACAGAACAGAGTTTCCGAAAACCGTCGTGAAAGCTCCGAAAACCGTTATAGAAGCTGAAGCTTCCACGACGGTTATTAAAAACCGTCGTGGAAGAGCATGCTTCCACGACGGTTCCACGACAGTTTTTAATAACCGTCGTGGAAGCATGCAAAAAAAAAAAAAAAATTTACCTTCCACGACGGTTAAACTAAGGCGGGAATTTTGAAAATTTTTGAATTAAATTTAATTTTTTGGAGCATGTATTAAAATCCAAAAAAATACTCTCTTTCCCACCCCCATTACCTTCCGAGCCTTTTTCACTTTTTCACTCTTTAATTTCCTCCCTTTATTTCTCTTTCTCCCCTCCCTCCCTACTTAAAATCTCAAAAAATTTGCTCTATCTCACCGCGCCTCCTCTCTCTACCTCACCTCTCAATTTTTTCTCTTGGCTTCATTCTCCGACGGCCTCCTCCATCACTCACACGGCCTCCTCCATTCTCCAATGGGTCCACCAAGGAACTCACATGGCTTTCCCTCTCTCTCTTGCCACACTCCGCCCGTACCCACTCCACACTCGGCCCGTACCCACGCTCGACAAGCCGGTAAGTTGTAATGTATATTGCTTGGATAATGTACGGATTTGGAAATTTTTCGTCCAAAATGTTGATTTTGTTGATTGTGGTTGTTGATAAAATGTTCCATCCAAAATGTTGATTTTGTAGATTGTTGAGTTGGGAATATTCCGTCCGAAGTGGCTAAAATCCGTCCCCTACATTTTTGGTGATTGTTCATTGTGGTTGTGTTTTAGATTGAATTAAATTGGTTGGGTAAGGCACGGATTTAGGAATTTTCCGGAGAAAAAGTGTTGATTTTGTAATTTAAATGTTTTTGGGGAAATGAAACGAATTCGCAAATTTTTTTTTTCATTGTTACCTACCACGACGGTTTCTCAAGGAAACCGTTGTGGTAGGCCAACTAACCAAGACGGTTTCTAAAGGAAACCGTCGTGGAAGATTTCCTTACCATGACGGTTTTTTGCATAGAACCGTCATGGTATGTTCTTAAATATTCATATTTAGACCCTATTTTTTCCCATTCCACGACGGTTAAAAAACCGTCGTGGAATCTGAAAAGATTTCACGACCCTGAATTCCACGACGGTTAGAAAACTCTTGGGGAAATATTACCACGACGGTTAAAAACCATCATGGTATCTACATTTTGTAGTAGTGAATTTTGCCCTTCATAAGAGTAAAGTTGATAATTTTGCCATTTCATTACATTTAATTAAATAATTAAATTAAAAAAAAATGTAAATAGACAAAAATACCCATATCTATTTATTTTCTTCTCTTTTTTATTTATTGAAATATTTTTTTATATATCTTCGACTCCGTTTGCCAACCGATCGTCGGCTAGTCTCCAGTCACCGACTTTCAGTGGTCGGCCGCTGATCACCGGAGAGATTATATTAGAATCCAAAATGGATTCTCAAAGAATTTTTTTTTCGTATTTCAACAAAGATATCCGGCTCTAGTCACCGATGTCGATGTCGGTCGCCGGAGAGATTCTGTTAGAATCCAAAAAGGATTCTAAAAGAATTTCTCTTTCTTGCCTTTTTTTTTTGGTTGTATTTCAACAAAGATGATCGGACGTCTTTGGCTTTATTTATCGACATCATTCGCGAGAGAGATTCTGTTAGAATCCATTATGGATTCTAACAATTTTTTTTTTTTGGATTTCAACAAAGATTAACTAGACGTCTCCGGCTCCTGTCACCGGCGTTGATGCTGGTTGTCAGAGAGATTCTATTAGAATCCAAAATCTTACTATTGGATTTCAACAAAGATGCCATAGGTTTTGGTCGTTGAAGAAATTCTTTAAGAATCCAAAATAGATTATGTCATTTTTCTAAATTTTAATAAAGATGCCGCAAGCTCCAGTCGTCAAAATGATTTTGTTAGAATAAAAAATTGATTCTATTTAATACTTTTTAGATTCTAAAAAATACATATTGCATTCTATTAGAATGCTTTTGAATTCTATTATAATCCTTCTTAAATTATACTAGAATGCTCTTTGAATTCTACCATGATTTTTGAATTCTACTAGAATGTTTTTTGAAATTTATTAGAATGCTTTTAAATTCTATTAGAATGTTTTTTGAATTCTAGAATGCTTTTGATATTCCATTACAAAATTACATGAATAATAATGAAAATAATCAAATAAAATACCAAAAAACAAAGTCTCGAGGAAGCTTCATCAAAATCTTGAACAAAGTCTCGAACAAAGATCAAATAAATAAATAAATAAATAAATAAATAAATAGACAAAAATAAATTTTTAAGATTGCCATAAAAAATAATTTTGAGAGATTCTGTTAGAATTCAAAATGGATTCTATTAGTTTTATTTTATTTTTACTAAATATGGTTGGATGTCTCTGATGCTGAAAAAACTTTTTGGATTTTATAAAATACCTTTTAGATTCAGGTATAATGTCTTTTGGATTCTACCAGAATGTCTTTAAGATTTTGTCAGAATACTTTTTGGATTATGCCAGAATGTGTTTCGGATTCTGAAAAAATACTTTTTAAATTCGGACAGAGGATTATGATATAATGCCTTTTCTAAAATTATAAACATCGTCATCACTATCCAAATGACAGATGACCACTGTTAATTGGAACTAATATACACATATACATATACTTCTACCAACATATACAAATATATAGCCGAACTATTATACACACATATATACATACATATACAAAATTATCTACAGTAATCAAAGCGAAAAATAGATTGAAATGATTAAAAATCAGAACAAGAAGATTCCCAATAAACTAAAATTCAAAACCAAAATCAACCAGACATCTAAACCACCAAACACACATGTTCCATTAAGACGAAAACTTTTGGAAATCGAATCCAGAGACAGAAATTGAAACAGAAATTGAAAACTCAAAAGAAAGAAGAAGAGAGAGGTGCGGAAATGAAACATAAATTTAAAGCTTACCGCCTCCTTCATGGCGATTGGAGTGCTCCAAAAAAGCCAATGCCAGTGGCATTCACGATCGACTAATGGTTTGGTCCCCCACGGCTTTGACGATTGGCAGTGTTTGTCGGAGAACAGAGTTGATGCAATTTTTGGCATTGAGATCTCCAATTTGACGGCCTACGTTCATTGTTCATTGCATCGTGAATTACCGGCGGAGTTCAAGTTTTAGATCTTGAACTGGGCCTCGTCGGAATCGCGAGGAGCACAAATAGAGAGGAGGCCCATGGTGACCACACGGCTAAGACGATGTCGAATTGAGACTGAGTGCATGACGAAGTTTTCTAACGGTGGAGACAAATGACGACAAAGTTAAATTACAGAGTTTTATGAGATTACCAGAGTAACAAGATCTTCATCGGGAGCCGGGCAAGCTATAACAGCCATCGGGCTGATTTTGTCAGATCTGCGGGATCTTCGGTGTACGATTGCATTGGTGCCTCCATTGACGACGATACCAACCTCTTTCGAAGATGGCGTCAGAGGACTTCGAATGATCTCCTGCATCTAAGGATATGAGCTCCGACATTAGCTCGAGAGAGAAATGAGGAGAGAGAGAGATGTCTGCGAATTTTAGAGAGAGGAATCGCGATCTGTAAGTTCAAGAGAGAGAACTGTGGATCGCGATCTATGGATCGTAGGCGGAGAAACAAAGAAAATGAGGAGAGAGAGAGTCTGCAAGTGCGAGATGATAGGTGTTATTGTTAGAAAATATAGAGCATAAACAAGGAATAAGTGAAATTCAAGTATAATATAAAGAAAATTATTACACCGAAATTCAACCTTCGACTCGAAGGAACCAACACAAAAAATAGATCGTCATGGCACGTGAGATACGCTTTCCTTAAAACAGATTCGTTCCCACCGGTAAGTGCATGAGGCTTGAACGGACGTTTGTCTCCCAGGATACAATGACGAACAACAGTAATCCAGCACGATTGAAAACCGCTTCCGGCGAACTTGAAAACAAAGCCTTCCCTCTATCGCCAAAACTTCAAAACCGACCACAAGAAGAGGAAAACACGAAGAACAAAAAGAAAGAGCTAGTGTTGTGTGTTCAAGTGTGTGATTTCAAGCTTGTGGATGTCTTCTTTTATAGGCTCCAAAAGGAGGTATTATAAAACCAAAAGTCATTGAGTTTTAACTTGGGTTAATGCAATGCATCAGTGCTGCGCTTGGAAATTTATGTTGGAAGAGAAAAAAAATTTTTGCAAAACAAAGCCCACGCTAGGGCAAGCTCGACGAACTGACATTCGTGTTAACCACGTCGTGTAGGTGCACACATTGGGACCTAACCAGTTAATTTTACTAAGTGGGTCCTACTCACATTTGGACCTCAAAATGGCTCTTCAAAATGATTTAAAAACCATTTTTCCAACAATCCCCCACATGAATGAAATTGACCAATGACGAGGGAAAACAAAAGACATTTCACGGTGATAAACTTCTACGATTAACACCTGTATTGGATAGGTAGGCGTTAACCCTTGAACCTTCCCTTGTGAAAATATACATACTTTATTGGCTGATCACTAGACAAGTTGTCCTTGAACTGTCCTGCCGTTTGTGTAAATGATAGTATACCTCACATAAGTATTTTCCTGAAATAGTTTCAGTTCTCATGGTTATGCCCATTTTGGCCGTGGACATTGTCCTGGTTTTGCAAGAGTTTTAAAGAATTACGCCCTAGCAATTCTTCTTTGAAGCGGCCCCACTTCTCTCTTACATAGGTGATTTCTTAATCAAGAGTATCCCGCAATACTCCGCTTGGATTCCTGACGCTTAAGAATCATTAAAAGCATAGCTTAACCTATCTTGTACGGGTATCACTGTTTTCATCACAGGAATGAGCTGGAGAGTAATCCCCACAGTGATTCTACTCAGTCCATACAGTTTAGTTATCCCATTGAACCTAGATCTTGGGATCTCCAGTCAACTAGGTTGGGTTTCCACTGTTTCGACCTATTATATCGTGGGCTTTGAGTCCCATTCCCCTTGATGATTTCTCAACTAGATCTCTATTCAACCCTTTGGTTAACAGATCTGCAATATTTTCTTTTGACTTTACATAGTCAATTGTTATGATTCTAGTTGAGATTAATTGTCTAACGGTATTGTGTCGACGATGAATGTGTCTTGAATTACCGTTATACATGATATTCTGTGCCCTGCCAATAACAGATTGACTATCACTATGTATACATATTGCAGGCACAGGTTTCGGCCATTCTGGATTGTCTTCTAAGAACTGTCATAGCCATTCAACCTCTTCTCCGCTTTTATCTAAAGATACAAACTCAGATTCCATCGTGGATCTGGTAATTACTGTCTACTTAGAAGATTTCCATGGTACTGCTGCACCTCCCAAAGTGAACACATATCCACTGGTGGCTTTAGAATCCTGTATATCAGATATCCAGCTCGCATCTGAATATCCTTTTAGAACAATAGGAAATCTAGTATAATGCAGCCCATAGTCACGAGTATATCGTAAGTATCTGAGTACTCTAATAATTGCTTTCCAGTGATCAGCCCTTGGATTACTTATGAACCTACTCAGACAACTCACAGTGAAAGCAATGTCTGGTCTTGTACAACTCATTAAGTACATTAGACTCTCTCTCACTTTAGCATACTCCACTTGAGATATACTTTCTCCT
>JAFMPE010143932.1:0-21531 GCA_024759925.1 Ficus religiosa
AGGTTAGAATGATTGGGTTGTGTGGCCTTGGTGGCATGGGTAAAACCATGCTCGTCAAAGAAGTTGCACGTCTAGCTGAGGAAGGGAATCTATTTAGCAGGCAAATAATGGTTGTCGTATCACAAAATCCTAAAATTAATCAGATTCAAAAAGATATCGCCGATCTGTTAGATCTGAAGTTCAAGGAAGATGCCGAAATCACCAGAGCAGAGCGACTCGCAAAAAGATTGAAAGAGGAGCAGAAGATTCTTATAATTTTAGATGATGTTTGGACGGAGCTTGACCTGTTCGAAGTTGGAATCCGCTTCAAGGATGATAACAAGGAATCGAAGATAATACTGACCTCTAGATTCCAAGGAGTATGCAGGGCCATGGGTGCTGATAAGAAGACTGCTTTCGAGATCAAGGGTTTAAACAATGGGGAAGCAATGGATTTGTTTAACAGAATTGTGGATGATGTAGTTGATGAAAACTCTGAGTTCAGATCCATAGCAACTGAAGTGATTGGAGAATGTGGAGGCTTACCTCTTGCCATTGTGACAATTGCAAGAGCATTAAAGATTAATAAGAGCTTGTCATTTTGGAGAGATGCCTTGCAACGACTGAAGCAATCGTCCACAGAAAGTTTAATCTATGGGAAGATGTACAACTGTTTCAAGACTGTTTACGATGAGTTAGGAAATGAAGCAAAGTCATTATTGTTAATTTGTAGTGTATATAAAGATGACGAAAATGTGTCTCTTCAGGAACTGATGGGTTATGTTATGGTTTTGGACTTGTTTAGAAATGTTCGTACATTGAAACAGGCAAGTGACAGGGTGGAATCATTGGTTTATAACCTCAAAGCTTATTGTTTGTTGTCGAATGGCTATGTTCCTGGAACGGTAAAAGTGCATGATGTTATACGTGATGTAGCCATATCAATTGCCTCCGAATTAGAGAAGAATCCCATGTATTGCCTCAAAGAGAATGAACGTTTTGAAGATTGCTTGGACAGGGAGAATTTCAAAGAGTTGTATGCAATTTCAGTGCCTGGTGGTGTTAATGATGATCAGCTTCCTGAAAGGCTGGCATGTCCAAGGGTTAAGTTACTAATGTTGAGGACCATCGGTGGCCTAGAAATTACCGATAGATTCTTTGAAGAAACCGAAGAGCTGAAAGCATTGCATTTGGATGTTAAAGGTGGAAAAAAGCTAGCTTCATCATTGTGTTCACTTCAAAATCTCAAAGCACTACATTTGAGAATTTGGAAAGGAGGAGATGTCGACATAGCTATAATTGGAGAGCTGACGAATTTGTTGATTCTTGATCTTTCATATTCTAAGGGTCTGGTGATGTTGCCGAAAGAAATAGGAAACTTGAGCCGTCTACAACTGTTAAATCTGAATGGTTGTGAAGAGCTTGAGGTGATTGAACCAAATGTCATCTCAAGATTGATACAGCTAGAAGAGTTGTATATGGACTTTGTCTCGAACTTAAAGTGGGAAACTGAAGGTGAAATTAGTGCCAGTCTTGTGAGTGAAATAAAAGATCTGCGAAAGCTTAGAGTTCTGCATATACAGATACGAGATGGTAGTTTTGTGCCAGAAGACATGTTTAGTCATCTGAATTTGGAAAGGTACCACATTCAAATTGGACGGTGTTATGGATTTCCCTTCAAAGTAAGAGTGTTGCTGGTCAACAATCTCAAGGATAGAAGTCTATTATATGAGGATGGCTTTCAAAGGTTGATGAAAAAGTCTGATGAGTTGAGATTGGAGTCTATCCCAGGTGTTAGCCATATTGTTAATGAATTAGATGCAAGCAGGTTTCAGGACTTGTAGTGTCTGGAGCTTACTGAACTGGAAAACCTGGAAAGCTTTATGCCGACGTCACCACCAACAAGATCAACTGAACGACCGACTCTCTTCAATGACATGGTAGCCTCTGTTACACTTTTAACATCTTTATTTCATTTCATTAATTTATTCATATTCTAATTTCTTCTTTATATTATTGTCATTATTTCTCTATTTCGGAATAAGAACCCAAACACATGCCCTCCCAAATTACTAACACTAGTTACTACTTATGTATGTATATTTTATTGAATATCATTATTGATTCTTTATTGAAATTAACTGTGTATCCAATATATAACCTTCAAATATTACTGATTTTTTTATTTTTTTATAGATAAGACAATCAATTAAAAGAAATCATTTATTTTTCCTTGGAAAACTTCGAGATTAAGTACTACCATGTTGACCCAGCATATCTATATATTGAAATGAAAAAAAAAAATCAAAATAAAAACTTGAATAACATGCATTTAATCTTTCGAGAGATACATATTAAATTGGTTTTTACTACGTAAAGGTTTCTCTAAATATGTATTTTAAAAAAAATAATAATAAAATATTTCATTTATGAAATTCTGAACAATTTTTCTTTTGTTTAATTTGTTTTCTCTTTGACTTAATTTGCAAGAATTTATATTGAAATGATTTGTTTAGACAACCAATGATAGTATTGTGTTTTAATTAAGTCATTTACAAAATTAAAGTCATCTTTATAGGCTGTGTTTAACAATCTACAAAAGTTGATCATTAGTGAGTGCAAAAGCTTGCAGTCTATGTGTGCTTTAGCTACTTTTGAAAGCCTTCAATAACTTAAAGAAACTAAGCATAGTTCTAGCTTTTACCACCAAAAGGTTTCTCTAAATTTTCTTTCCTTAAATAAAAATAAGAATAAAATATTTCATTCACAAAATTTTGAACAATTTTTGTACATTTTGTTTTTTGTTTTTTTGTTTTTTTTATTTATAAGAATTTTATATTGAAATGATTTGTTCATAGAACCATTAATAGTATTGTGTTTCAATCAAGTCATTTACAAAATTAAAGTCATCTTTGCAGGTAGTGTTTAACAATCTACAAAAGTTGACTATTGAAAGTTGCAAAAGTTTGCAGTCTGTATGGGCTCTAGCTACATTTGAAAGCCTTCAACAGCTCAAGGAGCTATGCATAGCAGAGTGTGATCTCA
The DNA here is from genome assembly GCA_024759925.1 of Ficus religiosa. Taxonomy (NCBI): domain Eukaryota; kingdom Viridiplantae; phylum Streptophyta; class Magnoliopsida; order Rosales; family Moraceae; genus Ficus; species Ficus religiosa. The sequence continues at coordinate 3,025 of JAFMPE010143932.1, forward strand.
TAGAAGAGGTATTAGTAATCACAAAAGAAGCAGGGGATCATGACGAGACAAAGTCGAAGAAGATCACATTCCCCAAACTTGAATCTCTTAATCTTATAGATCTTCCAAAACTCAAAAGGTTTGGGTTGTGTCAAGCAAATGATCATTATACTCTTGAATTTCCATCACTATTACATATATACATTACGGATTGTCCTGAATTGAGGACATTCATCGCCAAGTCCATACCTTCAACAAGTACTATTGAGAACCAAGTAGAAGAAACAGAAGTGGTTCGAGAAATTTTGTTCAAAAATAAGGTAATGTCTTAATTTTCTTACTTTTGTTTTCCCTTACTAATTAATTTTCATTTGGTTTTCATTCTCTAATTGTTCTTTATAATCTATTAATGATAGGTTTGATTGAATGTGATAGATCTCTTGTAAGATTACACATAGATAAAAACATAAAAAAAAAAAAAAAATCGTAATCAATTGATCCTGTAGAAAAATAAATAAAACATAATCAAGTACTATACGTATTAGCATTACTTACTATACTTATATATGTATGCATATTATAATGAATATCATTAATGTTCTGTATTGAAATTAATTACGTATCCCGTATATAAACTTCTGATGCTGATTTTTTTTTTTTTTGAAAAAAAAAAATAAGTAGAAAAGTACAGATCAATTAAAGAAATTTTTTTTTTTTAAACGTGGAGATTAGCACTATCTATGCTACTCTCAAGTTGATTCAGCACTAACAACATATAGATATGAAAAATCATAATTAAAACTTGAATCTGCATTTACTATTTAGAGAAATACAAATAAATTTGGTTTTTACTACCAAAACGTTTCTCTAAATTTTTTTTCTAAATAAAAATAAGAATGAAATATTTTTTTCATTCACAAAATTTTGAACAATTTTTGTACATTGGTTTTTTTTTTTTTTTGGTTTTAAATTCATAAGAATTTTATATTGAAATGATTTGTTTAGAGAACTATTGATAGTATTATGTTTCAGTCAAGTCATTCACAAAATTAAAGTCATCTTTGCAGGTTGTGTTTAACAATCTACAAGTGTTGATTATTCGAACGTGCAAAAGGTTGCTATCTGTATGTGCTTTAGCTACGTCTGAAAGCTTTCAACAGCTTAAGAAGCTAGACATAGCAGAGTGTGATCTCATAGAAGAGGTCTTAGTAATCACAAAAGAAGCAGGAGATCATGAGGAGACAACGATCCCATTCCCCAAACTTGAATCTCTTCGACTTGATGATCTTCCAAAACTCAAAAGGTTTGGGTTGTGTCAAGCAAATGATCATTATACTCTTGAATTTCCATCACTATTACATATATACATTACGGATTGTCCTGAATTGAGGACATTCATCGCCAAGTCCATACCTTCAACAAGTACTATTGAGAACCAAGTAGAAGAAACAGAAGTGGTTCGAGAAATTTTGTTCAAAAATAAGGTAATGTCTTAATTTTCTTACTTTTGTTTTCCCTTACTAATTAATTTTCATTTGGTTTTCATTCTCTAATTGTTCTTTATAATCTATTAATGATAGGTTTGATTGAATGTGATAGATCTCTTGTAAGATTACACATAGATAAAAACATAAAAAAAAAAAAAAAATCGTAATCAATTGATCCTGTAGAAAAATAAATAAAACATAATCAAGTACTATACGTATTAGCATTACTTACTATACTTATATATGTATGCATATTATAATGAATATCATTAATGTTCTGTATTGAAATTAATTACGTATCCCGTATATAAACTTCTGATGCTGATTTTTTTTTTTTTTGAAAAAAAAAAATAAGTAGAAAAGTACAGATCAATTAAAGAAATTTTTTTTTTTTAAACGTGGAGATTAGCACTATCTATGCTACTCTCAAGTTGATTCAGCACTAACAACATATAGATATGAAAAATCATAATTAAAACTTGAATCTGCATTTACTATTTAGAGAAATACAAATAAATTTGGTTTTTACTACCAAAACGTTTCTCTAAATTTTTTTTCTAAATAAAAATAAGAATGAAATATTTTTTTCATTCACAAAATTTTGAACAATTTTTGTACATTGGTTTTTTTTTTTTTTTGGTTTTAAATTCATAAGAATTTTATATTGAAATGATTTGTTTAGAGAACTATTGATAGTATTATGTTTCAGTCAAGTCATTCACAAAATTAAAGTCATCTTTGCAGGTTGTGTTTAACAATCTACAAGTGTTGATTATTCGAACGTGCAAAAGGTTGCTATCTGTATGTGCTTTAGCTACGTCTGAAAGCTTTCAACAGCTTAAGAAGCTAGACATAGCAGAGTGTGATCTCATAGAAGAGGTCTTAGTAATCACAAAAGAAGCAGGAGATCATGAGGAGACAACGATCCCATTCCCCAAACTTGAATCTCTTCGACTTGATGATCTTCCAAAACTCAAAAGGTTTGGGTTGTGTCTAGCAGATGATCATTATACTGTTGAATTTCCATCACTGTTAAGAATTGACATTGCTGATTGTCCTAAATTGATGACATTCATCACCAAGTCCATGCCTTCAATAAGTACTACTGTGGAAGAAGTAGAAGAGAGAAGAATGACTCAAGAAATTTTGTTCAACAAAAAGGTAATTTCTTATTTTTCTTACTTTCGTTTTCCCTTACTAATTTCCATTTGGCTTTCATTCTCTAATTATTCTTTATAATCTATTGGTTGGTTCAATCAAATGTGATAGATATCTTGTAAGATAATACATAGATCAAAACATCAAAAAAAAAAAAAAAAAACGTAATCAGTTGATCATGTAGAAAAAGAAATAAAACGTAATCAAGTAAATATATGTATGTATAAGCATTACTAACTTTTTTTTTAATTAGTAAACACCCAACACCCCTTTAAAGTAATCTAATCTACATATTGTTTTTACACTTGCCAAGGATCGAATTGAACCTTGGACTTACCTGACCTAACCCATAACCCTCCTTCCCTCACCAACTGAGATAGTCGTAAAGACTTATTAGCATTACTTACTATACTTATATATGATGCATATTACATTGAATATCATTATTGTCCTTTATTGAAATTAATTACTATCCCGTATATATACTTCATGCTGATTTTTTTTTTTTTAAATAATAAGAAATAGAAAAGTATAAATCAATTAAAAAAATCCTTTTTTTTTTAAAGTGGAGATTAGCACTATCTATGCCACTATGAAGTTGACCCAGAACTAGAGATGTCAAAATAGGCCAGGTTTAGTGAGCTAGCACGAGTACGGCATGTTAAAAAGTGGGCACGACATGACACAATATGATTATTACATAGGCCTAGCCCGGCACGTTTACTTAAATGGGCCGTGCTTGATGTGATTTTTAGGCATGAAGCACGCTAATAGCACGAGCACGTTAAGGGCATGGCATGAGTACAGGCACGGGCATGAAAATGGCACGACAATATTACTCTTTTTTTTTTAATGATATTTTAAGTAATTTTCATATAAGACTTAAGGGGTTTTTTTATTTTATTAGGATGATTTTATCTATTTTGAGTTTTTACTTGATCAGGTTTTTAATATTGTAGTTTCTTGTTAATAATATGTTTTGTTTTTATTAAATATCAATTTTTTCTATGTTATTCAAAACTTACTTTTCTTATTTATCTAAAATTTTTGTTTTTGGGCACAATTAAGGCATGAGCTACGTTAAGAGCACGACACGTTTATAAATAGGTTGTGGGCCAGGCTTGATGTTACAAATTTTTTATGAGCATGGCACGGTATATTTATTAAATGTACTGGCACAAACACGGCATGAAGTACTAATGGACTCAAAATAAATGGACCACGATAGGCCGGGCCAACCTGCTTGACATCTCAACCTAGCACTAACAACATAAAGATATGAAAAATCACAATTACAACTTGAATCTCCGTTTAGTCTTTGGAGAAATAGAAATAAATTTGGTTTTTACCACCAAAAGATTTCTCAAATTTTTTTTTTTTTCTAAATGAAAATAAGAATGAAATATTTCATTCATGAAATTTTGAGTAATTTTTGTACATTTTGTTTTGTTTTTAATTTGTAAGAATATTGCGTTGAAATGATTTGTGTAGAGAACCAATGATAATATTGTGTTTCAATTAAGTCATTCACAAAATTGAAGTCATTTTTGCAGGTTGTGTTTAGCAGTCTACAAGAGTTGACCATTCAAAGCTGTGAAAGTTTGCTATCTGTATGGGCTTTAGCTACGTTTGAAAGCCTTCAACAGCTTAAGGAGCTAAGCATAGTCAACTGTGATCTCATAGAAGGGGTATTAGTAATCACAAAAGAAGCAGGAGATCATGAGGAGATAAAGTCGAAGAAGATCCCATCCCCCAAACTTGAATCTCTTAGACTTTATGGTCTTCCAAAACTCAAGAGGTTTGGGTTGTGTCAAGCAGATGATCATTATACTATTGAATTTCCATCACTATCAAAACTATGCATTTCTTCTTCTCTTGAACCAAGGACATTCCATGCAAAGTGCACACCTTCAACAAGTACTATCGTGGAAGAAGTAGAAGAGGGAAGAATGGCTCAAGAAATTATGCTCAGCAAAAAGGTAATTTCTTATTTTTCTTACTTTTGTTTTCCTTTACTAATTTTCATTTGGCTTTCATTCTCTAATTATTCTTTATAATCTAATGATTGGTTCGATCGAATGTGATAGATATCTTGTAAGATTATACATAGATCAAAACATAATCAATTGATTCCGTAGAGAATGAAATAAAACATAATCCATTATTTATTAACCGATTCTAAACCAAAAAAAACCCAAAAAAAAAAAAAAAAGAAAATCAATTCATAAAAGAAACGTCGTTAGAAACAAAACCCATGCAAGAGTTTATAGGTATATCTTGGGGCATTCAGATACCCAATCTGGATCTATATAATTCAAATTGAATTATTAAATTAAATTCCTTTTCTTTGTTTTTTTTTCCTTGAAATCCAAACCGTAACCATTTATTTTTTTTCTCCCCCATGACACCTATTTGAACTCATGATTCCAGTTTGAACAGAGAAGAAGTTCAAACTTTCCAATCCTAGCCTCTATTTCTCTCTCTCTCTCTCTCTCTCTCTATTTATATATATATACACGCGCGGGCCAAATAAAACCTTAAAGATTAACTACACTCACCAACAAGATCATCAGTCAACGACAAGAGGCACTGAACTTGTTATATCATACATGTTTTTATATATAAAATTCATTAAATTATCATCACCATAAGTACCGAACTTATTTGCCTGATCCTATTTTAATTTCTTCCATCATCTTCGTTAGTATTTCTCTATTTCCGAATATAATATCATGCAAGAGCAAACATAATGCTCCTTATTAGGCTTCCATAATGAACCAAAACACATGCCCAAATTACTAGCATTACTTACCATACTAACTTATCTATGCATATTATATTGAATATCATGATTGTTCTTAATTGAAATTAATTACGTATACCAAATATAAACTTCTTAAGCTGTTTAGTTTAGTTTAGTTTTTTTTTGTTTGTTGAAAAAATTAAAAATAGAAAAGTATTAATCAACAAAATAAATCTTTTTTTTTTTTTTAACGTGGAGATTAGCACTATAAATGCCACTATCCTGTTCACCCAGCACCAACAACATATACTTATGGAAAATCATAATTAAAAATTGAATCTATGTTTGATCCTTTGAAAAATACAAATAAATTTGGTTTTTTTTTTTTTTTTAGATAATAAATTTGGCTTTTACTACCAAAAGGTTTCTCTAAACTTTTTTTTTTCCTAAAATAAAAATAAGAATAAAATATTTCATTTGCAAACGTTGAACAATTTTTGCACCTTTTGTTTTTTTTTAACATGTAAGAATTTTATGTTCATGAAATAGTTCGTTTAGAGAGCCAATGACAATACCGTATTTCAATTAAGTCATTCACAAAATTTAAGTCATCTTTGGAGGTTATGTTTGAGAATCTTCAAGAGTTCAGAATTGAAAGGTGCAATAGTTTACCGTCTATACATTTGATTAAAGCCTTCCAACAGCTTAAGCAGCTAAGCATAGAAAACTGTGATCCCATAGAAGAGAGGTGTGCATGGACAGGTTCAGCGGGTGACGGGTGGGTGATTAAAAAATAATAAAATTGTCACAATCTCAACCCATAACCGCCCAACTAATATGCGGTTTGGGCAGGTTGGAGGTGGATGAGGATAGATGGGGATGGACAGTTTGGCGGGTGGGTAAAAAATATTGAGAGAATTTTTTTAATAGAGAGAAAGGAGTTGAATTAAAACATGAAAAAAAAAAAAGGAAAAAAAATGTTCAAATGTGCAATGAACTTGAAACTTTAAATTGATTACCGTCCGTAGGTAATAGCTTGAAAAGATGCAAGGATAAAAGAACACACAATGAGGCATGGAGATTTTGTAGTCCTATGTGTGTGTATATACCCATCTGCATGTACAAGAGTTTGAGGATGAGAGACAAAGAGACGAGGAGAAACAAGAAAGATAGTGAATAAATGATGAATATTTTGGAATAGTTTACTATTAATATTATAGTATTATTAGTATGTAAGTTATTAACATTTTAATTTCAGCATAAAAAAAATAATAGTGATAGTAAATAATAGGGCTCATTAGTCAAAATGTTATGTAAGGAAAAATATAAATATTATATAATATAATTTGTATTATATACAATTGACCGGCATATAAGTCCAGCCCGCTAATCAAAATCCTAAAATCGTCCCCACCCAAGAAAGGGCAGGTAATAACTAGGGCAGGGCGGGGGTGATCGGTTTGGGGGGATTGACGCTTTTCATGCACTGCCGTAATTGTAGTCACAAAAGAAGCTAGATCATGAGGAGACAAAATCGAAAGATACCATTCCCTACACATGCAAGCAAACACATGCCCAAATTGTTATTGAATATCATCTCTATTCTTTATTCAAATTAGTTATGCATCTAATATATAAACTTCTAAAGCTATTTTTTTAATTTTTTAATTTTTATAAATAATACAATTATTTAAAAGAAATCATTTATTTTCCTTGAAAAACTTAGAGATTAGTACTACCATATTAACCCACATATATAAATGAAAATTTGTAAATTAAACTTGAATCTATATTTAATCTTTCGACAAATACAAATTAATTGGCTTTTACTACCTAAAGGATTCTGTAAAAATGTATTTTTAAAAATAAAAATAAAAATAAAGATGAAAAATAAGAATATTCGTTTGCAAAAGTTTGGACAATTTTTCTATTGTTTTGTTTCTCTTTGAATTTGTGCGAATTTATATTAAATGATTTGTTTAAAGAACCAACTACAGTGTTGTGCTTCAATCGAGTCTTTCGTAAAATTGAGGTTATCTTTACGTTATTATTATTATTACTATTATTATTTTTTGCTAAGTGACTTTTCAACTTGTTTAGTTATGTTTAAAAGCCTTCAACATGTCATCTTTCACGGACTTTGACTTTCCTCCAAGCCTTCACAAGAGAAATTGGTAAAAATTTCTCTCTTGTTAAGTTATATAAAACATATCTGTAAGTTCAAAGTTTAAAGCATTTTCTGTAACTACAAATACATCCCGATTAAAAAAAAAAAAAAACAGTAACATACAATAATGGAAGTTTTAAACAAAGAAATAAAACAGAGAAGCAAATAATAATGTGGAGTTCATTGTATGTAGCAAAAGAAAATCCAAGAAAAGTCTACATACAGAATTATATATGCAGCACGCACATTATATCAACGAATTTAAATTAACATACTAAAAAAAGAAAAACATTGGCACATAATTTATATTTATACCTTTTTTTTTTTTTTTTTTCCAGAATTTTAAGTATTTGCAATTATGAAACAATATCATATCCAATTCTTTTATTTACTATTATTTTTAAGTACATGATGATAATTAAAATTAACACAAGTAGTAGTCAAATGTAAAAAAAATTCTCTAACTTGATACAACAATTTATCTCTATTTCATTTTTACAGGTAATTGCAGGAATTAGTGTCAGAAATTTACAAGAATTGACAATCTCTAAATGGAACAACGTGCGGTATATGTTCTCTTTTGCAATGGTTGAAAGCCTTATTCAGCTTAAGAAGCTAGAAGTATCAAAGTGTGCGGCCATGGAACAGATAGTCACAAAAGCAATAGGAGAAGATGGGAGGTTGAAGAACATCATCTCATTCCCTAAACTTGAATCTCTTGAGCTTCAATATCTTCCAAAGCTCAAAAGGTTTTGTGAAGGAGATTGCATTGAATTCCCTTCCTTATTAAAGCTCAGAATAAGGGATTGTAACGAATTGAAAACATTTAATCCTAATTCTTATGAATCAACAAAACCAACGCTGCAAGCTGTTGAAGAAGAAAGAGAGTTGGAGGCCCAACTACCTCTGTTCAATGAAAAGGTATCCTTTCTTTACTATTTTACATTCATTGAAATTTGTAAGTAATTCAAATTTATTTTGCTTCTTCTGGTATGCTGGTCATTAGGATTTGGTCCAAAGTCGCATAGTATAGAGAGAAAACACAAGTGTAAAAATTATTTGCTACAAGAGTTTCATGAAAGTTTTGTTGCTGGGATTTGTATTTGGAATGTATTGTAGAAAAGGTAGAAATCTATAAATGTATATTGCTACATTTATATTGACACTATAATGACTAAAATACTTTGGGAATACAAGATTACCAATCCTCTTTACAATGTCTTTTCTTTATACTAATAAATTTGATAATCTTATCACAGGTTGTGGTTACAAACTTAACAGATCTTCAAGTGTGGGAATGTCATGGGTTATTAAGTTTATTTAATTCCCCAACAGCTACAAGTCTGGCCCAACTCAGAGAAGTTATCATTAGTAAATGTAATCAGATGACACAAGTAATTCATGTCAATGATCAGATGGAGGATGAATCGGCTGCAAAAAGCGAGATTGTTTTCAGCCAATTGAAAATCTTAGCTCTTTACTGTTTACCCAATCTCAAATGCTTTCATGATGGAAAAAATAAGTTACAATTTCCAAATTTGGTGCAAATAATTGTGGATGAATGCCCTGAGATGAGAAGCTTCTCTCATGGAATTATAAACACCCCGAACTTGAACAGATTAACAATTGCACAGCCAGAAGATCCGAATGAGTTTTATCATTTCCATCAGAAAGATGCCGAACCAATGAAAGAGCTATGGGAGGGTGATCTCAATAAGAGCATAAAAAAGCTTTGGGAGGACTCACATATAGCGTTACTCCTTCATAAAACTGTGGTATGCTCAATCCCACCTTCATAACACTTTTGATATATATATATATATTTGAAGTCTGATATAAGAATATTTGTGTAAACTGTTAAGTGGGACTTTGGTAAATCAAAATTATAATGGGATGCTAATACCACGCAGTTTGCTCAAATCCCTTCGGAAATTGAGTTTGCTAGTGTAATTTATTCAAAATCTATTTATATAGCTTACCTAGAAAATAATAAATATTGAAAAAACTTATAAAAGGCAAATAGAGAAATTCAAGCGACTTTTATCATCGTGTTTTATCTGTAATTTCAGGATGACCAGAATTCTGAAGAAGATACAGCTGGTCATGATCAAAAGATTCAGAATGACAAAGAAAATGTAGCCTCTTCTTCTTCGAAAGAAGCTAGAACATAGCCACCATTTCACAGGTGTACTTGTCCTTTTCCAAAATATATACATCATGGTAAGAACATCCTTTACCAATATTCATAATATTACCTTAATATTCTTTGTGGAATTGGAATAGTCATATTACCAAATTTGATTCTGTTTATAAATGCATTGTTTTTCATATATTTTCTGAGAACAAATTCATTTAATATTTGTGAAATCTGATATGTAATGTCTTAACTCGGCACCGAATCTTATGAGAAGGCAGAGTGCTAAAGTTTCCATTTATTTAGTTCTCTTTCTTTTCCTTTCTATTTTACTTCAACAATTGTATTTAATATTTGGTCTTTGATATGTTTGGTTTCAGATTTTGAACAATTGAAGGAGATTGATTTATTTGGAAACTGGTTGCTGAAAGAGATGGATTCAATGATGCTCTATGTTCTCATGTTCTGTCAACCAATACAAGTACAAGGATTTTTAATTGGTTCGTTAAATGATGATTAATCTTTTCTTGACAATCTGTTTTGAGATGATTTACAAGTGCAAAGGTTTTATGCACTCTTTTTCCGCTCTAAGAGTTTTTTCCTTTGCGTTTTATCTAAAGATGTTTTAAACCGATGGTATTCTCGAAGGTGGTCTAGGCCTTTCCCTGTGGAGTTGCTACCAGCTATTCATTTGAGTAGCTCTTTGCTATTAGATGTTATTATCTTTATCATTTGAATGCTTCCATTATGGTTGTTTTTTGTTTTTCCATTAATAAAATTGAGTTGAGAACTTAGTATGAGATAGATTGTTAGTAGTTGTCAACCTAATTGGGATGTACTAATTTTTCTTGATGTTAGTTACTCTCTTATCTTTTAAAAATAATATACATATATATACACACATGTACAATTCTAGACATCCTATTGAAATTTTATTTTCTATATTCTAGCATATTTCTAATAATATGGCTTCTCTTAAAAAAAATTTATTATGACTGATTAAGTCAATTAGGGTATTTACTTTTTGCCAACTACTGAGGGTGATATTTTTCATATATTGTACTTTTCTAGATATGTCCCCCAAAGGTGACTATGTATATCTGTATAGGTAAGACAAATATAAGAATTGATGTCACATAACATGAATCATTGAAACATTCTCCCCTCTCCCTAGTCTTCCACAAAGTTGTTAAGTCATAGATTTCTCGTGTGATTGTTTGAGTTTTAGGCTTTTGTAATAAATACAAGCTATGACAATAATACCTACAACGAAACTAACAAAAAAAGTAATGACTCAACAATTCATTATTTTATTCCGTTATAAAAGTCCGTTTAACAAAACATTAGAATAAAAAGATTTGAACTCCCATCCGAATATTATTTGGATATATTCACAATTTGAATAGAAACATTTGAATATGTGTTTGGATGTGTGTTTAAAAAATTCTAATAAATCTCACGAATCTTAATGTCCTAGAAGTTTTTGATGGCGTATTTTCATGGGCTTATTTTGTTTTTCTTTTCCCTTTCCCTCTAAACAAAAAAGTAAAAAAAAGAATTATCCCAATCATATTTGCAGCAAGAAATAACCACAATTTAGAAGGGGTACTTTTCTATAGTTTACCTGAATAGCTATTTTCAGCATAGCATTTAGATGGTCTATCCAAATTTTTTTTATTCCAAATGTGTTTTTAAACGATCCAATCGCATGGATAGGTCAAATCGAGGTAAATCATTTCTCTAAACAGGGACCTAATAAATTTTGATTGTATTACCACTCGAAAATGAAAATATTTGACGTTAAATTCAGGATCTTTGAGTGTTTTTTTTTTTTTTTTTTTTTGGCTTAAAACATTAATCTTAAACTCAATAAGACTAATAAGTATTAACCTTAACTTTTTCTTAACATATATCTACCATTTCATTCCATAATTACTCGATATATTTTCGAGATTGAATTCATAACCTCTCTCAAAAGCCCTATCAACGTTCCAAACTCAATGCCTCTAGATCAAACGGTCGCAGTCCATTATGTTTTCTATTCAATAAAGAGTAATTGGCCCAAATAGTCCTAAACTTTTTAAAAGGTGATGGTTTAGTTCCTGTTTTATTATTATTATTATTATTTTGGGCGAGAAGAGCCTAAACTTTTAATATGTCCATCATTATGGTCCTTTCCATCCAAATCCGTTAAACTTCCAACAGAATGTGTCATGTGCAATGCATGTGATATAATTAGTAAGGATATTTTAGTAATTTAATAATAATTTATTTAATAATATTAAAAAATGATAAAACAAAAAAACAAAATTCCCTTATCTCTCTCTTCAAGATTGACGACACCATGGGGGCAGGAGGACCTAGATCGGCGAACTTTGGGGGGGGTGGGGGGTGGGAGGGGGTTAGATCTTGCAGGGTGGGAGAGTGAACCCAGATTGCAGTGCCGGCAGGGGAGGGGGGAAGGAGGGAGGGAGACGGGCTCCGACTCTAGTGTTGCTGTCGGATCTGTTAAGGAGGTGAGGTAGGAGAGGGGAGAGAGAAATTTTTTTTTTTTAAATGTTACTATATGAATGAGGGTATTTTCTTTCAAAAAACATAAAACGTGCTTTTCATGTGATCATTCTGTGAGTTTTTTAACGAAACCAGATGGGAATTTCCAAAAAAATAGGAATTTATGGTTATCTCGACAAAAAAAGAAAAAAGGACCAAACCGTCACTTTTCAAAGAGTTCAAGGACTATTTAGACCAATTACTCTTCAATAAATAAAGTTAATTCCCAGTAAAAAGAAAACGTTATTTCAGTAAAAAATAAAAATAAAATAAAATCGGAATGATTTATCCATAATTGCTTGTTGACTAACACGAATAGAGTTGGGTTGCCTTACAAATCTCCCTTACAAAAGAGAGAATCTATTTTTTATTTTTTAATGAAATTAAAATAAATGCAACTAACTTTTACCAACCAATGAGATTACTGGTTTGACCAAAATATTCAAGAACAAGGAAGATTTATATATATGTTTTTTTGTGATTCTTTGTACCAACCAAAAGGAATAAGAAAAAGAAAGAAAATTGAAAGTTCCTTGTAATTTTTGGATGAATATGTGCTTCGTGCCTTATGTGTTCACCTGTATTTTAAGAGGACATTAATGCTTCACATTAAATTATAAGTTTTGCATTTTTGTAATTGTAGGCATACCCTAGGCAATAGATTTTATTTATTATACTAGTTGTTATGTTGCAGGGATTCTCGTACGAGAGAGTTACTGAAAGTTTTCAATACAGATGGTCAGCTGGAGAATCGAGTGGAGTTATCGTCTGTTCAGGACATCTCTGTGGAAGTCCTTTCCGGGTCGAAGAAAGAGAAAACAAAAAATTCCTTTGGATTCTTCCAGCGGTCACGCAATGCTATAATGGGAGCGGTCGATGCTGTTCGCTGAGTTGCAGCAAAGGGCGCCTTTGGAGATGATAATCGAAGAACTGAAGCACTGTTGATGACTATAGATGGTATGGTTTGGACTGGGTGTACAAGTGGCTTGCTTGATCTTAGTTATTTTTAATGGAGGCAATCTTCTTCTATTTGTTTTGACAAGGCATTATTTTTTTCACAGGCTGGTACTACCTACTCTGCTGAAGGCATTCCTGAATTATCAGAGGCTGACATGGTGACATTTCTTGGGGATTTTAATTATCGACTTGATGGTATATCTTATGACGAAGCTAGGGATTTTGTGTCACAAAGATGCTTTGATTGGCTTAGAAAAAAGGGATCAGTTTCGAGCAGAAATGGAAGCTGGAAACGTCTTTCAAGGAATGCGGGAAGCTTCATAAAGTTTCCTGCCATATACAAGTTTGAAAGACACCAAGTTGGCTTAGCGGGTATCTTTTAGTATGTAGGGATGTGGCATTATCATAAGGTTCAAAGACAAATTAGAATAGATTCGAACCGGATGCTAATTAGACTGTTTGAGGTTGTTTTGTAACAATTTTGTGTGTTTATGGAATTTTTCAAAATCTTCTTGGGGGAGAATAGTCTCTTAACAATTAACAGGCTCGCAGTCCTTTCCAAGATATGTTCGCTGAGCAAGATCAAAAGCTTTTGAAAGTTATTAACCTTTTGTAATTCATCTTTTGCATGGTATGATTCTGGTGAAAAGAAGCGCATTCCAGCTTGGTGCGATAGAATATTATATCGTGATAGTCGTTCATCCCCAGTATCAGAATGCAGTTTGCAGTGTCCTGTAGTTTCCTCAATATTGCAGTAAGTTCCTTTAGAACGAACGATTTCTTTCCATTTACATAGAACACAAGACGGTGTCACATTACCCTTACGTTATGGGATCGTATTTTACAAGGCTGCTTTAGATTCCTATATATTTGCCCAAATTCATTTACTTTTTGGATAGATATCTTCTGATTTACATGGTTTGCGTAGTCCATACTTATTTGAATGCATATGCTACCAAGCTTATGTTTTAATGACATCAACGTAGCAAAACAAGCTTATCAATTTTCATTTTGGATGGAATCTTATAGCTTTTTGATTTGCATCAAACAACTTGATTTTTACAACATGCGTATGAGGGGACCCTGGTCCAACTCCTGTCTAAGTAAACATGCTTATAGTGCACCTGCTGCAAGCATATCTTCTGTGTATGTGTTGCTTGCGCATGTAAAAGGGTCTTCTTAAAATTTGAAAAACTCGGCATCTTCCATTTGCTAGGTATGATGCTTGCACGGATGTGACGGACAGTGACCATAAGCCCGTCCGCTGCATATTTACTCTTGATATTGGACGAGTTGATGAGTCAGTTAGGAGACAGGAGCTCGGAGAGATTCTTCCATCAAATAAGAAGATCAAATTTATGATCGATGAATTGTGCAAGATTCCGGAAACAATCATCAGTACAAACAAAATAATTCTTCAAAACCAGGATACGTCCATCTTGCGCATCACTAATAAATGTGGGAAAAAAGATGCATTGTATGAAATAGTCTGTGAAGGACGGTCTACAGTTAAGGATGATGGGCTTTCATCAGATCCTACTCCTAGAGGTTCTTTTGGCTTTCCACGATGGCTAGAGGTAACTCATTTCGTTCGAAATTGGCTTTGCTCATTTTTGGTTTTTCATAGAATTTGAAGACTTTTCATTTTCTTCTGTTGTCTTTATATTTATCTATTTTGTTCTCTCTTTGGTTCTGTTTTCCTGATTTTGTTTTGATATCTTGAAATTTCTTATCAAAAAAATTGGTTTTTTCTTTTGATTTAGGTTACTCCAGCTACTGGAATTAGCAGACCAGAACATATTGCAGAGGTGACAGTTCACCACGAGGACTTCCAAACACAGGAAGAGTTTGTTGATGGTGTCCCGCTAAACTCCTGGTGTGAAGACGCCAGAGACAAAGAAGTTATCTTGGTGGTCAAGGTGCGTGGGAGGTACACAACTGAGTCAAGAGATCACCTTGTTCATATACGCCACTGCTTTACATCGGAAAAGAAACAAAATGATCTAGAGCCCAACTCGAGGCAAATCAAAGGGACTGTCCTTCACCGATCTGATTTTCAACGACTTTGCAGTTCCCACGATTTGGTTGACCACATAAAGAATGTTGCTGATCACCTCAAAAGCTTGCAACCGTTTCCGAGTCTGAACAGGTCAGTTGAAGGATTCTCGAGTCAGGTCAAACATCAACTTTCTGTTTGTGTCTTGATGTAAATATATGAAAAAAGGCGATGAGTTTCCTTCTATGCATTTGCCAAGTTTCGCCTTACGCCTGTTGCTTATGGTGCCAATTCATTTTTGTCAATGCGATCTCGTGTAATCTTTGGGGCTGGTTTTAAGTAAAGTGTACAGAAAAGGCAAATACATGAAGCAGCAAATAGGATTGTACAAGATTTTGTTTTTTACTCATGTTTTACTGATAGTGTGGACAGAATCCCAATTGAGTGAAGTATGTACTTTTTTTTTTTTTAATTTTTATTTTTCTTCTCTGATAATTGTGAAGTACGTAATGTTGTTCAGCGAAGAAACATATTTATCTGTTCTCTTTTGTTTGTGGTCGTTTGATACCAAATTGCTAACTAAGCATTGTTTGCAGAGACTGGAATTCGAGGTCTTATTTTTACTGAATATGATATATGTTTTGGCTCCCAATTCTCTCTCTCTCTCTCTCTCTCTCTCTCTCTCTCTCTATTATTTATTTATTTATTATTATTATTTTTTTTAAATGTAATGTGTTACTTCATGGGACGAGGTTTAATTATGATTTTGCTCTCTTTTATGAAAATATCAATATCCGTGGAATATGGCTTTTCAAATTATTTGAAAATAAGAAAATTACAGAAATTATGAAAATTTGCACTAATACATTTTCCTAATGTTTGGGATTTTGAAAAGATAATTAAACTAGTTTTACTTGAGAAACATTGTATAAATTACAGATATTAATATCAGAAGGAAGTTTTATGAGGTTCAAACATGAATAGAATGCCCTTTTGATTCAAGTAGTACAGAGAGTACAAGTGTCATGACATGTTTTTAGAATTGTATTGAATATAATAATGAGTTTGTCACATAGAAGTTTGTTGATATCTTCCCATTGAATTTTCATGAATAAGAAACTGGATTTTCCCAATTGTGTACTTGAGATGGTGGAGGGATGCTCGGATTAGGATAATTTAAAATTCTATATCCATCATAATTATCGAACTCAATGATTATAAGGATAACAAACATGAGGAACCCTGTAGGAGAAGCTGCTATATAATGATATCTTAAATTCATGGATAAACTCATAAAAACTATCTTTTATCAAATGTTAGCATTCTTGAGCTTGAATTTATTTCCTTTATTTTTCTTTGCTTCTTTTTGGGGGGTTTTTTTAAGCCTTAGATTTTTGTTTTGTTTTGTTTGCTCAAAAGATATATTACTAGGGGATCAAAATAAATATTTATACTAAACTATAGATAACATAAAAAGATAATAAAAGTATATCCATGATCGAAAGTTTCGTAATTATTGATATTTTTTCTAAAATTATCTCGAAAATTATTCTGAAAACTTGGCATGAATGACACTATGACTAACGAAAATGATATTTCAACTGATATTTATTGATTTGTTATCGATATTTGAGGGGAAAAAAGATTTTTTTATTTTTTATTTTTGGCTATCCAAAAGATATTTTGACCTTCCAAAACCAAAATTTCGACTAAAATTTGTGAAAATATTGATAATATATTGAACCATGGTGGGGACAAATACAGTTAGAAGAGTAGAAAATGTAAAAAATAGAGAGGATTAACATAATATTTTTTTTGTTTGTTAAGACAGAAGGATGGATGAAAAATTATTTGTTTAATTATAATGTCAACTTACTAAATGTTTGTAATTTCTCTTGGAGGATAAAAGGGGTGTGTGTGTGTGTGTGTGTTGTTGTTGTTGTTTTTTTTTTTTTTTTAGGTGAAATTGAGATACTATGGTTGTATTACTTCCTTTTGTTTGTTTTATTTTTCAATGGAAAGGGTGCCTTGGAAATTCTTTCAATTTGAAGTTTTGTCTATTAAAAATTCACAAGTCACTTTGGCTAGTAAAAAGAAGCGTCATGTAAAAAGCCTAGAAAAAAAAAAGAAAAAGAAAATCTTAAGTGTGAACTAAGATTCAACGTAGTTACTTTGTTGTCCAGTTTCACATGAATGACAAATATGAGCTACTATAGTACAAAATTAAGAGGAATTTGATTAGCACATCCCTAAAAAAGTATATGCCCTAAGAAATCAATTCAAGCACTACCACGTTCTTACACCCAAAAAAAAAAAAAAAAAACTGTTAATAAAAAGTTACGAGTTCATATAACAGTTTATACTTGCAGATAATCTAGAGAACTTTGATTTAGGACTACGTAGTGTGCTGTAAAGTATTATGAAATGTTATAAATATACGTGCACGCAGATCAAAGATACGAAAATAAACACTTTTTAAAGGGAAATTCTACTGTAGGGATGCCTTTTTTCTGTCATCGATAGAGAAAGATTGGATTGTTCAGATTATATGACATGTTTTCGGAAACTTTGCATTTTTATTTATCCTCGTGAGTCCATCTTTCCGTTATTGTTCGATCACAAGCCGACATCCAACAGCTTGTGTTATTTACCCCCATTGAGGGAAAATCACACAAACCACATGTTAAACTTCCCTTTTTTAGAAAAATAAAAAATAATAGATAATAAATCCCTACAAGTGAGATGATGAAGACAAGCGTGAATTACTTACAGCTTTATAATTAAACAACAAGGAATAATTGGCAAGCATGAAGGGTATATTTACTGAACAGTCTAACAATACCCTTTTTATTCATTAAAAAAAAATTGTCATTTTTCTTGTGTGGGCATACATCAAGTAGCAAAAATTAATATAATGCTCTATGACAATTTTTGTTTTAAATTATTTTATACTTGATCACCAGAATTAAAGATATATCGTCGTCGTCATCATCAATTTCCAGCTCAAATTAATGATTAGAAAAAAAAAAAAAAAAAACAACAAACAAACAAACAAACCAAAACCATTACCAAAACAAAAACAAAATGTTTGAGACTTTGGCAGCCCATTTGAGGTGCAATAAATAAGTCATCAAAGTACTTGCATTATATCGTTAATTAATTATTGATGCAAAAATACACACACACATATAGAAAGAAGGGTTAATTTCATTAATAGCACTTTTAAAATAAAAAATAGTAAATACAGCACCACTTTTTCCCCCCTTCATTTCTAGCACTGCCACGTCAGCTTTGTGGGGCCCATCAGCATTAAATGAAGGCCAAAAGTCAGGTTTA
>JAFMPE010143998.1:0-10904 GCA_024759925.1 Ficus religiosa
CCAAGTGAGAAGTCGGAAGTTCGAATTTTATGCCAACTCAGGGGAGTTGTCCCTGTCTATATAGAATTTCAAAAACAAGAAATGACGGGACCACCGTCAGATTTTTTTTTTTTTGAGCCAAAAAAGAAAAGAAATAAATTAATAAAGTAATTTTTAATTCTTTATTGTAAAGTTCTCATTTTTCTTTGTTTCAAGACAAAGAATTGATTCATCCAGGCTCTGCCACCCTTTTTTTTTCCACCCATCTAAAAGTGAAAAAGGAAAAGGGCTTTGTTGGTTTTTATCTTCTTTTGTTTTATCTTCATAAGCAGATGTATATTAAATTAAAATCACATTAACATAAAAATAATTGTTATGATTCATTAATGAAGTAATTTTTTATACCTTATCATTAATTTATAATTTTCTTTCGTTTTTTTCCTCAAAGTTTATGATAAACAATATTCACACCTTATTACACCAGAAGATATAGTTCAAATTCCCGCATCCTGAATTCCAAAACAAATTGATTCATCTAGGCTCTGCCACTTTTTTTTTTTTTTTTTTTTTTTAACGATTGTAAAAGTGAAAGAGGAAAAGGGCTTGATTGTTTTTTTTATCTTCCTTTATCTCAATATAAGTAGATGTGAAAAGCTATCTGTTGCAAATTTACTTTTCTTTTGAGTAAATCTCGCATTCTTTCTTATTTTTTATTACTTGTCTGTGATTTTTTCTTTTTGCTTTCATTTTTGGAATTTTTCTATTGTCACTCACTTCAATGCCGTATAGTTTCCAAAAGTCCATTAACTTCTTTGTGTCGTTTTCAGATCAGGTACCGAAATTTTTTATTTTATTTTTTGGATAAGTAGGTACCTAACATTGTAGGCTTAGGATAAAGAAGGAAACATCTTCATTTTTTAAAATAACACTAATAAGAAGTAAATATTTTAATGGCTTAAATTATTTTTTTATGTGTATTATTATTATTATTATTATTATAAGAAAGCACACTTTCATGTGTATTATTACATACTATGCAATCTTGCTAAAAGGAAGAAGACCCAACAAAAAAAAAAAAAAAACACTATGTACTGTTCATCTTATTAATATTATTACTCAAAAAGACATATTCTCTTGTGAAGATGAATTATATAAGCACACACACATCCGGTAGCATATGATATCCGGTAATATAAATTTTAGTTATTAAAAATGTGAATTCATACAGAAGAGTATGTTGCTAAAAGTGAATATGAATTCCTTTTGTTTTACATTTACTTCTGTATGAATTCACATTTATAGTAATTGAAATTCACGTTATCATATACCATTTGGTATCAGATATAAGATAAACCTTATATATGTGTGTATCCACAATTCAATGTAGAGATTAACATTAGAACCAATATGGGAGAAAAAGAAAAAGGAAAAGAAAAAAGAAACACTCATTCCTTTAATTCACGCTTGAATTGTACTCTTATGTTTGTCCAATTTTGGCTAATCTTTTTCCCTCCAAGTAGTCATTTAATAATGATAATAATAACAATAATAAATGGTCATCCCACGCCACTCCCATAACTTTCAATATTAGACATTACAATTGTGAGATAAAGATTTGTACCTTTTTTTAACTAAAAAGATCATTATATGAGTGTCCATTTTATTGAAACAAAGGAATCAATCATGTGATGGGGGCCAACTAATTTTCCCCCCTCCTCCCCACCTCCCTCAATTATTCTTTCTTCCATTGGCCTTACACATTGTCAATATCTATCCATATCTCTCATCACTTATAATAAATGCATTTTCTTGCTTCTTTTCTCTCTCCCCAAACATGTGATCCACTAGTGGCTAGACTTTCTAGTCAAAGAGATCAAAGATTGTAACTTTAAAGTAACATGCATTTCATTAATTTAATTAGGGGATTTCCAATATGTGCTCTTAAAACTCCCCTTTCTAGATCTTGTTCCATGTTCATGTTCATGTATATATATAATACTATCAAAAGCTATGTATCTTTTTTTGCATCCTTAATCATCCGAAGCAATAATATTTCAATAGAGATCTGATTTGGTGAAAAAAAAAAAAAGTCAGCATTTAATTACTATCGTTATCTATTCCTAGTTGTTGGGTGTATTTGATTCCCCACTAAAGGATACATCTATCAACATGAATTCAAAAATAATCACATTAAAAAAAAAAAAAAAAACAAAATCTATCTTATGATTGGATAAAGCATAGAGTAATGTTAATGAATGTCGTTAAGAATAAGACATGTTAAGATTTTGGTATAGAGTTTTGATTTCTGCCATGCTAAACTACCAGTCAAATTCGTGTGGAAATTGTTTTTGTCGGCCGTTGACAAGTAATCTATTGGATTACCATTGATATCTAATCTTAATAGTCACACTAATTATCTTTTTCAAATTTTTAAGACACAAACATAAATGTTGTCTCAAGAGAATTGAAATTCAATAATTGGGCTTCGAAAATTCTCGTTGAGAAGCACTTTAAACGTGCTTTAAACCAAATTTCATATGTATAATTATATTTGTAGAGTTTCATGTACTTTAAATGTGGAAGCCTGAATGAGATAACGAGATTGTTTTAAGAAATGACAGAAGAAAGCACTGAAAGCATAGAAAGTGAAAGAATTGAACTGAAATCTCACAATATATTATGGTATTTTGGAAGCATAGAAGGTCTGACGGGCTTCAACTCAATCAAATTGGTCACTATGATGAACCAAAAGGCAAAAGAAGAAGGAAAAAAAAAAAAAAAAAGAAGAAAGTAAACGTAACCTAGAGGAGAAACGTCCTAAAGCATCTCTAATGAAGTGCTATACTGATGTGCTAATGGTAAGTTTTAATATTTTGATAAAAAGTACTGTCCAATAATATTTTTTTTTTTTTTGTTAAACTTGCTATTTGTTAAACTTGGTGACAAATTTCCCACAAAGTACAATCAATGCTAAATTTTGGCATTTGATTTCTTCATCTAATCATTACTTTTTTGTTATTTTTATATGATAACTCAATCTTATTTTGACGAATTTTAGAGTTTACTGATGATTAAAAAATATAGATATAATTTTAGAAATAACAACACTTTTTATAACAAAAACAAATATGTTAAACATGGCATGAACAACAATATCTTACTTCCTTAGTTTGCGTTTGCAAGAGAAAAAAAGCCATTTGATCTCGAGTTGCAAAACGAAAAAGATAAAAATAAAAAAATAATACTAATTCAATAAATAAATAAATAAAATCATACTAATTTTTCCGAAATGCAGCAAAGTCAAATGCAACTAGTTGCTGCAGCTGGGTGGTTTATTATCGGGGATAACTTTTTCCAAAATTAGAAGAATCATGAGGATGTTCGACACATGTATAATTTTTGAGGATGGTTTCTCTCTCAAAAAAAAAAAAAAAGGAAAAAGAAGAAAAAAAGAAAAGAAAAAAAGATTGTTTTTGAAGTTATATATACTATAGCTTATCATTTTATTAAGCACCCTTACCTTCTAAATTTGTCACCTGTTTTCTCAAATTCCTAATTAGGACAGTTTGTCCCACGAAGTTTCTCAATTTGTAGCAATGCATCTCATATGACTTAGTTTTACGTCAAATTTTTTAATCACAGAAAGCCCACGTACGCCTCATCTAAAGACAAAAAACCCTATTTCTGATTAAGAAAATTTCAAATTTGATACAAAACAAACCCTAATACAATTCTTTTAAATTCTAATCTTCAATTTTTATGTAAAACTAACAAAATGAGGCATGTTGTAACAATTTAGAAAGTTTATGGGATAAAATTTTCAAAAATAAAAATTTGAGGAATAAGTTACCAAAGGGTGATAAGTTTGGGGACAATAGTACTATACATATTTGTTAAATATGAGCGTTGGGACCATTATTAGGGTTAATTTAAATTTAACTAATATTTTGTTTTTCATGAAATTATGGGGACATTTTGATTGGAGATAACTCTCCTTGAATCCATATTTATTGATCTTCCATTTAGTAGGAAAAAGACATAAGAAAACATGTAAAATTAAGAAAATTAAATGTCTACGTTTGTTTAAAATTATAGATCTTCTAAAAAGATATAATTGTTGTGACAAAAAATCAATCATGATAAACAGAACAGTCAAATTATTGTTTTTATTCAAGAATACGGAATATTATTTCGTTCACTCTCTGTAATTGGCATGCAAGTAACTTTGCAAAAGAGATAAAATCAAGCTTGACAAGAAATAAACCATTGATAATTTAAAAAGAAACCATACAAAAACACAAAATATGATAAACCTAGACAAGTTAACACAACCTTATAAAGGATATGATACGAGTATACTAAATTTAATATCAGTATAGAATGAGATCTAAATAGACAAATATTTTAGTAAAATAGGCAAATCCTACCGGAAAATGTGAAAATATTTAGGATTTAAAAACACAAAATTGGGGTTCAGTAGCTGAGTAATAACATTGGGAAAGAGAAGGGTTTCACATGTTGCAAAAATACTAATACCAACAAATGTAAGTGAAGCAGGTAATTGTCAATAACAATACCAACAAATACTATTTACACTCTTTAACTACAATGTTTTGGCTGAGGCTGACAGCCAATCAACCCTAAATTCTCATAATGTTCTCCACTTTTTTAACTTTTTGTTATCCGATTTTCTTTTTTTAATTCTTTTACTGAGATGAGAATATTCAAACTCTGTACGCTGTGGTGAAATGAAAACAAATATGAAATTATCAATATCCATTTCTCTTGGACGTATCGAATAATTGTCGGTAAAATTATAATGAAGAGATTACGAATAGATTACATTACCAAACAAGCCTTAAATCTCTGAAAAATACAGGGAAATCTAAAGGATTGCCCCCTCATTAGTCAGGGCATAAAAAGATTTACATCATTTCTTAAACATGTTTTCCCAAACCTAACTAAATGAGTTAAACAACCTGGGACGGATTCCCTGATTCGGTGAAGCTCGCTGCTCTCCAAGCATCCTCTCGGCTGAAGAAAGTAGCCATTTCCTTCCTCAATGACTCTCGGCGCCTCGCAATGCGAGCATTGCATCCTATCCGAGAGACGAAAGTAGTAATCCCACCTCAACAAAACATATAAATTCTTTGAACGAAAACGAAGCTATTAGGTCTAATACGAACTGATTCATATGAAAAACAATACCTACTAGTGTCATATGATTCATGATCATAAAAACTCGAATGTAGGCGTCAAGATGAAACCAGAACAATTGCATAAACATATATATAATATTTTCTAGTTGCAACTCACTATCCATATTAGAAACAGATTCCTTAGAAAATTAGACAGAACATAAAATGAGTAGCAAAACTTGGAATCCCGTCTGAAGTGATTCAAATTCATTAAAACTAAAAAACTCGACAACTGACTCTGTTTTAGTCCCCCAATTGCAATAGCAGTAAACCATGTCCGCTTTCTTTAGTTTGGTATCGTCGTCCAAGTTCAAACTCTAGCTCTCTTGCTACTGCAACCTGGGCATTTGTACTGCTTGATATGTTCCGCCTTCGCAGGTGTAATCTTCACGCACTTTCCATGGAACCATCTCTCGCACACATCACAACAAATCCAGAACTCGTCGGCCCCATAGTTATCCCCACAAGCCCCGCAAGTAGCACCCTGCTCATCGTCTTCCTCTTCCTCTTCTCCGCTTTCATCGTCATCCTTTGGTGGTGGTGGAGACATCTTCACTCCCTTGGTCTGAGACTCGGTTTGCCGAGACTGCTTTAAGACACAGGATATCAATTAGCAAGAGATAAGTAAACTGCGAAAGACGACATTAAAAAGGTAATGAACAAGGGAAAAAAAATGTTACAATTTCTTCTCACCTTGCCACTTGATTTGCTTTTGCTACTGTTGTTGTGAGCACCTGATTGCTCCTTCGGTTGCTTGACATTGCCCGTCACGACCTCAAATATGGTGGGAAGATCATTTATCATCTGGAAAAGCCTCTTTCTGCAAGTTTTAATCAAACCAAATTAAGACCGCCTCCAACTTTACCTAATGTTGCTATCACAAAGATGAAAATTTTGAACCTAAACTAGGATCTTTTAGCAAGGGCAAACGCTTTTGTGATGCCCAATGCACTTATCATGGCCAAACAAAAATGAACATTGCAGTGAATATTGCAAGTCTGGTATTTAAAATAAAAGTATCCTTGTGCAGCAGAACGAAGTAATCGGTGTTCATCATGGAGACAATATGTGAATTGACTTCTGGAGCACATGCAAGATGGTCTCAATCTCCGATTCGAAGTACAGGACTCTGTTTTAGACAGAAATTATGTGATCAACATTTTAATTGCAGGAAACGCCTATATAGGATGCGTCCATAGACCTGTCCCCTGAACTTTTAGCAAAGAGGTTTCTTTCAGATCATAATGCATAAAAACAGTACACAAACGAAAAATCATGGAATTTCTAAAGCAAGAGTGAATAGTCATTATTACTTCCTTTCACCTAAAAGAGTTAGTATTCCAACTCATAAGACTATAAAATCGGGACAGAAACAACTTACTAGTAATAAGAAGGACCATTCATTGTCAAAGCAGAAATCGCCACAACTAGTTACTGAATGCTTTAACTTTAATTGGTAATCACAAGTAACCGTAGACTTTAGAACAACGCTAGAAACACACTACCCGAAGGTTCTACACAATAATTTTATCGTTCTAATAATGAGTCAACTTATCAAGTTTAATAGCTTAAGCATCCTTTATGAACAGGTGAGCAAAAAGGAACTCACGCATCACCTAGAAAATAATCCCACGAAAATGTAATGGACTAAACAGCTAAAACATAGAGAAGAAGGAGAACAGAGTCTAAAACGTTAAAAAACTCTTGAAATAATTCAGAATCGGATGGCCCAAAGTTAATCGCACAGCCTGAAATTCCATCAGTTTATCTAGTACATTCATTTGCACCAAAAAAGGTTACACATTTGAATCATATTGAAGAGACAAGGTTATGAACTACTCAATCACGTTCTTTGCTAGCTATCAGCAGTAGAGAGAATGGCGAAAAGAAAAAGGAAGGAAGAAAGGACGAGGATTGTGGAGAAATAGCACAAATAAAACAAGCATATATGACAAGTTAACAATAAGTCATTATCCTCTCAAGGACTAAATACCTGAACTATCCTACCGTGCAGCATAAACAAAAGGCGTCCATAGACCACATTACATAAAATTGAGTAGAGCAACAAATTATGTTTGCATATAATTTGTCAATGAAACTCTAATCTAAAACTGTCAATGATAAATTACCAGAACAAATGGACATTTCAATGCCAATACCACAGAAAATGGGAGGAGGAAACTTCACATGTGAAAAAACATAACAAAAACACCCGGATATCAAAAAGACACAAGGCATTAAGCGTAGCACAAATCATAAGCAAACACACAGGATGAAGCTTCAATTAGAAAAAAAAAAAATAACAAAATAAAAAGAGTAAGATATTCCAAAGTATACGGTTCCAATTCAAGATTAAGAGCACAACACCACCAGAGGAGTAAGTTGATGCAAAAATAAGCATTCGAGTGGCAAATCACACATTCAAAAACTATATTCATGCATTTCTAGGGGAGATCGTTTCATACCTTTCATTCTTACCAAAACCAAAGCGTGCACCAAAATAGAACGCAACAGCAAGCAACCAGGAATCGCTGTGAACTGCAACCAATGACAACCAGTCCTTCTCTTGCATACCATCCCTAGCAAAATTGATGCCCAAGGCTGGCTCAGGAAGCTCTGGGGGGACCTCTTCAACAGGCAGGTTAACTTCCCATGTCTCGTTAGGAAGTCCATACAGACACAAATTCTCCTTCTCTGCGAAATAAATTAAACAATCTTAAGAAAAACGGACAATTTCATTGATACTACATAAACCGTTGAAATTACATTAGGAAAGCACTTTATTGAATGGATTTTATAAACAGCTACTTTGGATGTAGGTATACATATAATAAAATGAAACTGGGAAACAAACAGCACACTCATTATACACAAACTAAACGGTCAAACTTAATAATGTCATGGACTATTTTCCAGTACAAAAAGGACATAACATGTCGCATGAGAATGTATAACAATCAACATTTGATAAATTTGATGCATACCAGATAAAGAAATGCCAGAAAGTATAAAATTTTAGTTTAATCACAACGAAACTGCAAATCAATAAACTTCTATGTCCATTAAGGTTTGACTAGACCTCCAACTATCAGTAACTTCGTGTAGAGCTTCTATATGAATAAAGCACTAAATTCTTCATCAGAACTGCCGCTTGGTGCAAACCTCAAACATTGCAAAATCTAACGCCAAGCATCAAGGGTCAAACTAGCAATACAAAGCAAGGGATGCAACATGCAAATAGGATTAAAAAATTCTCCAGTGGTATTGCTGCTAGATGACTTCATATCTCCCAAACATATAATTCACGCCCACCAGTACGGTAAGAATAAAGGGTAAAAGAGACCAAAAAATTAGTATCTCAGCCCATCAAAATCCCCACCTAAGAATAATTAACAATATCTCACTCTCTCGCTTGTTAAAAAAGAAAAGTGAAATACCATGTATGACAATTTATAGCTTCTAGTTATTACAAGTAGACCAAATAAGGAAGTTAAGTGCTTTGGTTTAACTGCAAAAATTACAAAGTGTTCCAAGTTATTATACGAGCTCACTTATATAGTAACTCATATACATACATTTAAATACGCACGCACGCGCGCACACACACATAAAACGAAGAAGAAGTTCACTGACATGACTGCATAGGAATGTCAAAAAAGCATTATGAAAAATAAAACAATTATAACAAGGACCAAAAATATCATAACAAACGAGTCAATAATAACGCAAAAAAAAATTTAAAGTCCACAATAACAAAGAGAACCAATTTTTAGTACTTGGGTTATTATTATTTTCTTCTTTCTTCTTTTTTTTTTTTCCTGGGAAAAAACAATCACCTCACCGAAAAAAAAATGTAGAAAAAAATCAAGTGAAAATTCTAAACAAGCCCAATAATAAAATAACTGAAAAAAATAACAAAAGTAAACTCACCGGGATCACACTGCTGGTAAAACTTCTCAACGTCTACAGAAAAAAAAAAAAAACACAAAATTAATTAAAAAAAGTGAAACCCACCTCGTGAAATCATTGAAATTGAACAAAATTAAAACAAAAAAAAATCCGAAAATTCAAAAGTAGAGAGAGAAAGAGAGAGAACCAGTAGTAAGAGCCTTAATCAAACCGGAGCGTCTGCCTTTGAAATCGCTGAAGACTTCCTCAACAGTACGAGGTATTGGGTGCGGTATGCCCTCCATGGCCAAAACCTCAACAACCGAATTTCAATGTCAACCCGATTCACCCAATCCCAAAATCCCCAAAAAAAAAAAAAAAATCAACCAAAAAAAAAAACTTTCCAAACAAGAAAAAGCTCAATTAAACCAACAAAACACACATTCAACGCCAAATTCGCGAACTGGGGAGAAGAATTCTTCCCAACTCAATCCCCAAAACGAAAACTAGGGTTTTTATTTTTTTGAGGGGGGGGGGGGGGGGGGGGGGGGTTTGTTTTCTCTTCGAGTTGAAGGAGATAACTTGTTAGGGTTTGTTTGGCTACTGTGGAATTTGCAGAGATTTGAGGTTTGGAGGTGGGGTTGGGGTGGAACGGCCAAATATTAAAAATTAAAAATTAAAATAAAATTAAAATATATTTAACAAACAAAGGAGAGAAGCTAAGCTATGAGCAAATATACCAAACCCCTTTGTTTCTCTCTCTATTACCATACACGCATATATATATATATCTTTCTCTCTCTTAAAGTCTCTCACAGAAAAATTTAAAAAAGAAAAAGAAAAAATAATAGGTCTCTCTCAGATTATCTCTGTGTTTTTTTTCCCCTCCTTTTATCTTTTCATTACTTTTTTTTTTTTTTTCAATAGTTAGAATAGAATGAAGATGTTGAAGACGGTTGATGTTGAGGTGTGGGCTTTGAAAATATGGGCCCAATTATTTTTTAGCAAATATGGGCCCAATTTTTAGATGTAAAAACTTCTTTTTTTTTTTTTTTTTCAAAATTTAAAATTTTAAAGAGAAAATTATCCAAATAATCACTTTTTTTTATCTGTTGACTAACATGATACAAATTCTTCTATTTTGACTAGCACAACACAAATAGTAGTTTACTTTAGTTTAATTTTATATTATATTAGTCTAATATTGCTTTTTTGTATCATATTGGTGTAATGGTCTTTAAATTTTTATTATTCACGTACTTTCCCTAAATTTAAATGATAATATGAATAATTAAATAAAAAAATTACATACATAACCACTTTTTTTTGGTCTATAGATCAACATGAGATAAATTTTTCATTCTTAATCAACATGACACAAATTTTAGTTAACTTTAATTTAGTTTAATTTTTTATATCATGTTAATCTAGTGTTAATTTTTTATATCATATTAGTGCAGTGATATTTAAATTTATATCATTTAAGTGCTTTTCCCATTATTTTTTTTGAAATTTAGCCTATATGTTACAATCTCCATAGTCCATATAATAAGGACTAATTTACAAAAAAAAATATATATAATAAGGACTAATTTGATTTTGAATATGAGAGTATGGAAACTCTACGTCATATAATATGATTAGATGTGAAATTGTTGTTAATAAGTATCATTACCTGTTAGAATCACTTAGGTTGCGTTTGGTGCATCAGTTACATTCAAATGCAATTCATTTTTTACAATTTTAACTATTTATAGTTTACTATTACAACTTTACAACTCAAACTTTAAAAGTTCATAACTTTTCATATACAAGTTCAAATGGGATGAAATATATTTT
>JAFMPE010144043.1:462-21981 GCA_024759925.1 Ficus religiosa
TGAAAATAAGGCTCCAATGGCCTTGGTTTTTACAAAAATCCGAGCCTGGTCATGCCCAGATTTCATGCTCGGCCAGGTAGGTTCAACAGGGGATATGAGTATGTTAGAGACCAAACTGGATCTTGAGTAAAACATGAAAGTTGTAGGGATTTTTAAGGTCTAAAACTTTTGTGAAGACAAGTTTTTCGGATTCAATACAGATTTTTAGAATATAATTGTATTTCAAAGGCTATGCAGGAAGCAGGAAATTCCTGCACAGGTTTTCTAAAAAAAAAAAATGTAGGAAATGGACATTCCTACACTTACACTGATAAATTGACTGGGGAAACTGTTCCAAAGGTAGTTTCCAACACTTTGTAATTTTTATAAACCCTACTCAAGAGTCATAAGTTGAACAAGGATTTTGTTTAGAAAATAAACATAAGTATTGAGTTTTTCCAAAGCCAAGAAAGATAAGATTATAGACCATGAGTTATCTTAACATTTGGTAATAAGATAATGACCGACGGTAACCGGGAAGGATACCCGAGTTACTGGACTGGACCCGAAGCCCAAGGTTAGCCGTAGTAACCTAATAGGATTCAACCTAGAAATTTTGGGCTTTAGTAACCCAATAAGAATTAACCTAAGTTTGGTTCACACCAAGGGTTACCCAATGTAACCCAACAAGATGCTAAGTTAATAGTGGGCCTAATATCTAGGGTTACTCATAATAACCCGATGGATTATGGACTAAGTATGTTAAGGCTTAGGCCCAAGGTTAGGAACAGTAACCTAACACTATTCACCTATGCTTGGGTTTAGTACCCAGGGTTACTCTAAGTAACCTGATAAGTTACGATCTAAGTATGGTAGGCCATGAACTTTAGGGTTACTGGTAGTAACCAAGTAAGTGACCATGTACGTATGGGGGGACATATAACACAGATTATATATGGATGTTGGTTAGATTACCAGCATTTTATAGTTACGAATCCTTACCCTATGTCCTTGGTGATAACAGGAGGTAACCTGTTGTTGCAACCTAATTTGGAGCAGCGAAACCTAAGACATAGTGTACCAGGTAAGTACAACCTCACCTATGGTATGGAAAATAATAAATATTTTCAAGTATAACATGTTTCAATATATGCCATGTTATACTAAGTTATGCCATGTATGCCATGTTATGTTAGGATAAGTCATGTTAAGTCATGATATTCCATGTTATGTTAAGATATGTCATGCTATGTTATGGTTAATAATGCATTACGATATAGTGACATTATAAAGTATGTTCACTAATATTAAACCACATGGTAAGTACATACAAGCAAGGTGTCGTACCAACCTCCCGCCAGGTGGAGGATTATTCATGTTTCAAGTTCAAAGTTATGATTATCAACCTCTCGTTAATACGTGAGGGTATAATCAACCTCCCGTCAGGTGGAGGAATTATTCATGTTTAAGTTTATGATTCCCAGAATTGTTAGGGACCTTGCAAACCTTAACTTTCTGAGGAATGCGCGCATTCGGTACGTACACAAGGGGCCCACATGTTAAGTAAGATAATAAGCTTAAATTAATAATTGATTATAAAAGATTCCTAATCGGACATAATTGGTTCATGCATGAATTATACGATATTGTTTGTATTTTGTGAGTTATGTTTGTACTTGCTGGGCGAAAGCTCATCAGTATATTCCATACTGTAGGAAAAAGGCCTGCAGCTTAATCGATAGGCCATGTGGACGATGTAGCGAGTGAAGGGCGGTGTGGGATACCATTACGAAAAATCTTCCGCAAGCTCTTTGAGTCAATATATATAATTATATCTCAAAATAAATTATGTTATACAGTATATGTGAAGTTTGAAGACTTGATTAAATTATGTATTTTCAGTTCAGTATGTGTACAAGACAAGTTTATTATATGAACTAGTGTATTTATTTATGTTTGTTAAAAAAAATTTATCCGTAAATTTCCAAGTTTATATTATTAAAATCAAGAAGTAGTTTATGAATGTATGGTAACGGTCCGGCCTAGGTCGGGCCGTCACAATTAAAATCCCGAAGCCAGCACTAAATTCCAAATTGCTTACGTGCCTCCATAACGAAATCCACGTCTCCTCTACATTTCATCCAGGAGGATATATAGAATAGCGGGGTCATATATTTACATGTTGCACATGACACACATATGTATATATATACTAGTTCTTGCGACATGAATTTAGAAATAGTGTTTTATCAATTATGAATTCATATCCTTCTTGTATAAATTCCTAAAATATCTTTGTTCTCTCGTATTTTTTTGAACTACGGATAAAAACAAACTTTTTAAGTGTTTTTTCCATTTTGTCAGGGATAGTTAAAGAGCGCACATTCATTTTTTGTTCAAGGATATGAAGAAGAGAGAAATCTTACTTACTTTCTCCTTTTCCCGTTATATGCTGTTGAGAACGCTACAACCAGATCTGGATCGCTTTCTCTTGTTATATTTGCGCCTAAGACAATAACCGAGTTCTTGACAAGGGTATCGAATTTGACCAAGTTGACAGGGAAAGAAATTGGTCAGTACCATCGAAAATATACAAATTATATTAACTTACATAATTTTACAACAACCTTAAGTTTTTATCATTCTTTTCCGAATCAAGTTTTCGAAGTGTGACGTTTTAACAAGATTTCTCTTGGTGTTTAGTGCTCTAGTTTGGATCACAATTTACAATTTAATTTTTATCTTTTCTTGATAAGTCAACCTTAGTTTTACGTTTCACATAATTTTGTAATTCAAATTTTAAAAGTCCATAACTTTGTATATAAAAATTTAATGAGATGATTTTAAAAAAAAAATTTACATAGAATTTCGAGATATATAAAACAATCTCCATATAGAAATTTTTTTTTTCCGAACACATTTCAAGTTTTTTCAGTTTTTAACTCCCGCAATTTAAACGCTTTGCCAAATGCATAATTTAATTCAAACCCAATACTACAATCAACACCTTAGCACCAAATGCATTAATGTCCAAATCAGTTATTTTCAATCCTTTCTGTTAGGAAGTTTTCATGTTTTGTTTAGGTTCTTCTTTTGGTAGCTAGCCTTCCGCCAGAACGTTTATTTTTCTTACTAACTTTTCTTTTATATGTACGATATTGTTGAGTGTGGAGTTTGGCAGAATCCCAACCCAATTAGAACGTGCTAATTTCTCATTATACAAGTTATTCCTTCTCGGTGTTTAAATTAAAAAAAAAAAAAAAAAATTCTCTCTCTCTCTCTCTCTCTCTCTCTGACAGGGATGACCAAATATTGTTAACTGGAATCATGTTCTACATAATTGCTGATCTAACGCCAGAAGAATCGAAACTGCCAATTTGGTGTAATTATAACAATAATATTTCTACATTGTAGTGCAGTGGAGTTTCTTTATTATTGGCTTCATAGAGCACTTCACCATCATTTCCTCTACTCACGCTACCATTCCCATCACCATTCCTCCATTGTCACTGAGCCCATTTCTGTGAGCTTGACCTGCTAAATTCTTCATATATATTGTGTTTTAAAAAAGTAGCCCCTCTTTTAGGATTCTGAAAAAAAAAATTTTTTGAGAGAAATTGAACATGTTTTGATCACATGGACTTTAATTGTAGGTAAAATCATGATTAAACATTTTTCAATTGTAGCTCTAATTGTGTTTTTTATATTTGTGTTTCATCACGAAGGCATGCCTATTTATTTTGTTTGTATATTGCATTGTGTTTATAAATAATTTATACAATAGTTAGTTCTCAATAATTTCCTAAACTAGATTGTCACCATCCGAAGAATTCATCACATACTAAATCCGCTACTCAACTATATGTTAGGGAAAGAAGTAAATATCAGTTTTCAAAAAATATTTTGAGTAATAACATGTTTTAAAATATTTCGAGTAAATAACAAATTTATCAGGTAAATGATTTATTTGTTTCTTTTAAATTTACTATTTACATATTAAATATACTAGTGATCTAGTAAATTTTCCATTTACCTTGAAAATTTGTTATTTTGCTTCTAATATTTTAAAACCTTACTATTTATTTCAATTAATTTTGTAAAAATGATATTTATTATAATTTTTCTATTAAAAAAACACAGTAATCCGCTAATTTCTGATATTAATCGGTGGTAAAATATTGAGATAAGAGTGAAAATATATAATTTACTTTTAATTTCATTTAAAATTATATTGATTTTCATTTTCCTAGAATTTTAAACAAAAAATATGACGTGGTGTTTTTTCGTCATGGATTTTTCTATTGCAGCTGTGATTCATCCATTTGCGGAGCTCGTTGCTCACATTACTCTCTTTGCAATTCCTTTATTGACAACAGTGCACACCGGAACTGCCTCCATGGCATCGGTTTTTTGTTATATCATTTATAAAGACTTCATGAACAATTTAGGTCACTGTAATTTCGAGATAATTCCCAAATGGCTCTTTTCTCTAATACCCCCTCTCAAGTACTTTATGTACACGCCCTCGTAAGCCCCTCAGCCCCAATCTTTTGATACTTACACACACATATATAGATGAATATTTTGCCCGCTATATTTTTATATGGCTTTCGTTTTGTAGATTTCACTTTTTGCATCATACCTAGTTCCGAACTAATTACTCTTTATTTATACAGCTCTCTGACTACATATACGATACGATGGATAAGTATTCTGATTCTTTTTATGAATTGTCATTTGAAAGAGGAAAAGAATCTCCAAATGTCGTGTATTTGGTACATCTGATGACACTGAGGTCCATTTACCATCTAGAACTAGGGTTTGGTGGTTTGGCCTCCAAGCCCTATGTCTCAAAATGGTACTTATGGTTAATGTGACCAGTGGCGACATTGTTGTCCATGATGTTATCTTGGAAATATGGTCGTCATTTCGTGGTCGACAAGAATCACTTTGATAAGTTAAGCTTACGAACTTGGGCTATACCAAAATACAGAAGGCAATTAAGTTCTATTTTCTAAACCCTAGCCTTTAGATGCTTTATTTACAAATATGCAATGATATACACTGACATAAAAAAAAAAAAAATGCTTATATAGTGATGATTTTTAACCCAACTTTTTTTTTTTTTTGGTTTTTTAAGTAAACCTTTTTCATGTTACTAAATTATTTGTTTAATTAGTCTCAGCTCGACACAACTAATTATTGAAGACATGATAATTTATTTATTTATTTTTTTCTAAAATTTTCCGTGACGGAAATATGTTTTTATTTCATGTTATTTTTTTTCTTTGTACTTGATTCGTAATTGTAGTTATTTGTTTTTTCACATGCATGTTTCAGTGTATGCAATTGATAAATTCATCTATCGACCACTTGATTGAGGAAGCCATACTTGATGCAGAGGAGAACAACGTGGAAGTCTTAAGTCTGGGTCTTTTGAATCAGGCGAGTTTAGTTCTATCCCAACTAAATTGATGCCCATAAAGAATAAATTCTACGTATTAATTACAACACTAGATTTTTATGTCAAATTAATATATGAGAAACTTTATTAATAATGAATTATGCACTCTTTTTTCTTTTCTCAAATTTTTTCATTGGATTCTATTACTAGAAGATTTTTATTAAGAGAATATGTCATTTTTACTCCGGTTATTTTCGTTTGCCTTTGGCATTACTAAATTCAGTTTCATGTAAAATTTTCAAGTGAGGAAATGAATGCTTACGGTGAGATTTATATCCGAACGCATCCAGAGTTGAAGATGAAGATTGTTGATGGAAGTAGCCTTGCAACGGCTCTAGTACTAAACACCATTCCAAAAAGGACAACCCAAGTGATTCTTAGAGGCCAACTTACTAAGGTTGCTTATGCCATTGTTTCTTCTTTGTGCCAGAAAGGTGTCCAGGTGTATATCTTGTACTATGAAACATATTTACATAGCAGAAATCGAAATCTTATTTTAATTTTAACACGTTTTTTCTTTGTGCAATTAATTTCTACTATTTTGCTGATATATTTCAGTTATCAACACTTACGGAGATGAATATGGGAAACTTGTCAAATCTTAACCAATATCAGTTCTGCGAGTAATAATTTGCTTCTCTCAAATCCATGGTCAGAAAAGGTAATTATTTTAGCCGTTTGGGTCATAGCTTATATTTAAATATAGTTTGAATGAATTAATATTTGCTTTCAAATGTATAATTTAAAATATGTATTCAAATTGAAACATGTGCTTATATAGTTTTTTTTTGTTAAAGATAACTAATAGTGTAACGTAGAAAATTGAGCGTGGTACATATTTTTTAAAAGCAAAAATTTGGATTTGAATTTGAGTTGAATCATTGTGAAATAGTAAAACATTTCATGCACTTGAATGTTTGACATTTATATATCAAACATTCATATATTTAATTTTTGTATTGATCAGTTTGCTTTTTCAAATTCATTTTATTTATGCAAATTTAGATGTCATGTTTTTTTTTTTTTTTTTTTAATTAAACTCTATTTTCGTTGATATTGGGATCAAAATTGTCATTGTGGTACGTTTTTTATTTCCTGAAAGCAAAAATTAATTTAATGTTTGAAGTTTAAACAATTATTTCTTTTCCTAAAAAGCAAAAATTAATTAAATCTATCAAATGATATTAAAGTCAATAGATTTTAATAGCACAAAATACCTTCTTAATTTTCATGGTGATAGGTGTTGAACTTACATTCTTCTCTCATGCACAAAACTTAACAAAGCTTTCAATTTTTTTTTATTTTTTATTTTTTTTTATTTTTTTTTGGGGGGAAATCTTAGATCCTTCAAATTTTTTTCCTCATGGTTTGAATGGGGAAAGTTCCTCATATATGGTTCCTTAATCTCGTTTTCTTTTTTGTTAAAGCAAAAACTTTAATTAAATATATTAAAAGATATTAGAAAATAAAAAAGATGATGTTAATTTAAATTGAATTGATTTTGATAAGATTTAGATGAGATATTTGTGGTAGGTTTGAGTTGACATCTAATATATTGCACATTAGGAGAGAGAAAAATAAAACAAAGGGATGACATAGAAAAAACACTCAAATGTCACATTTTTATTAGATGGATGTACCACATAAACATGATGACGTGGTATACCCGGTCCACTGAATAATTTCTCTTTTTGCATTTAAAACTTGTCTTTTTATGAGACTTGAATTGGTAAGTGATCTTTTCCTTTTCAAACTATTGTTAATTTCCTTCAAAGTATTAAACTCTATTAATTTCTCACGTGAATTTGAAATGACAATTTCTATCTCTTCTCGAGGAATTATACATTTGAATTAGTTTTCTCTGATCACGTTTGTTAGAATATAGAAATTCCTTATCCAAATATATATTTTTTACTATATCCTAATATAAAGTGATCAGTAAAAATAAAGATAAATTAATAGTTAATTTACATATAGTTTAAAAAACATAAACAAAAACAATAATTTTTTCTTATACTCAATTCAATCTCACTTAAAACATAATCAAATATAATTTCAAAAAAAAAAAAAAAAAAAAGAGAAAAATCTCAACTTGATTTTCGAAAGATTGTCATTTATACTTCATACATTCAAAACAAGATCATTTTTAAAACGATATCATTCATGCACCTAAAATGTTGAACTTCTTTTTATCAAGAAACACATTTAATCAGTTAAGATAGACAGAACATGTTCTAAGAAACACGTTTAATCAATTAAGAAGGATAGAATAAGTGGAACACGAAAAACACGTACATGCATGTATTAATGTTGAGTGTGAGAGGTGAAGCTCTTCTATCCAAAAAAAACAAAACAAAACAAAACAAAAAAAACAAAAAAAAAAACAAAACAAAACAAAACAAAACACAAGAAGAAGTTGAGAGTAAAAGATAGGTGCGAAGTTTGTCCCTAATGATTGTTGTTGCTAGAGATTA
This sequence comes from Ficus religiosa, assembly GCA_024759925.1. Classification (NCBI taxonomy): domain Eukaryota; kingdom Viridiplantae; phylum Streptophyta; class Magnoliopsida; order Rosales; family Moraceae; genus Ficus; species Ficus religiosa. The sequence continues at coordinate 8,380 of JAFMPE010144043.1, forward strand.
TTTTCTTTATTTTCCTTTACTTTCTTTTTCATCATCACTACAAGAATTTCGTTTTTTTTTGTTACCACAAAATTTTATACTTTTCAGCTACCAAAATTTGGTAATAAAAAGTCTGTTTTTTGCTACCAAAATTATTTTGGTACCAAAAAATTTGGTCTCTTAAAGTCATATTTCTTGTAGTGCATTTTGTTAAAGTTAATCGGGCAACAACTTTTTTCTACTGCTAATTCATGGAAGGCATGTTTATCACTAGTCAATAATTTTTCAATAACTTAATTCCAAACCAATAATTTAGAAGACCATTTTTTTTTTGTTTTTTTTGTTTTTTGTTTTTAATCTTCCCATCAACTACTTTGATGTCCTTTGTTATTCGCCTAGCACCTGCCAAGCGACTTGTCATTTGCCATCTGTGAAGCAGAAAAACGACAAGGACAAATGGAAAATGACAAGTGACTTGGCATATACTAGACAAATAATAAATTAATTGGAGCCCCTACATCACAGTTCTTGATGGGAAGATGAAAGAAAAACAAATAGTCTTCTCAAATTATACATAAATATATGTATGTATATATATATATATATATAGAAAGGAAAGTATAATTTGAGTTAATAATCAACTATCCAAATATTCTTGATTAGTGACAAACATGCCTTCCTTGAATAGCAATATATAAGCATTTCGCCCACTCAATTTTTTTAAAATAATAGAAAAGAAAATAATTAAAACTAAAGACGTTCCACAACCAGAGAAAAACAAAAACAAAAAACAAAAAAAAAAAATCTCTAGCAACAACAGTCATCAAAGGACAAACTTTGTACCCATCTTCCCATGTTATAAATGACATCTAAAGCTAATGTTAGTGATGACCGATAAATTAAAGACAACGTGTAAACCGGGTAATCTTTACCAATTTTTCTATTAGCGATCAACTTAGCGTTCGTTTGGTGGGATATTTAGAGATAGTATTTTAGAGATTGAAGATAAGTTGAGTTTTGAAAATAATTTCTCAATGAAAATGAACTATTTAAAGTGAAAAACGTAAAAACTTAAAAAAAAAAAATTAATATAACTCTTATTTCATTTTTTTAAAATTTTTTACAATTAAAAAAAATCATCTCATATGAACTTAAAATAACAAAGTTATGAACTTTTAAAGTTTAAGTTTTACATTAAATTTTTTTTTTTTGGAATTTAGTGTAGACATTTTTTAAAAAATGAACAGTAAAAAGTTGTTTCAAGTTTAAGAAAAAGACAAATATATATATTTGCAGATGTCCCCCAAAGATACCCAGTTATTCTTTGGTTTTTATTAGTTTTTTTTTTTTTTTTTTTTTTTTTTTTTTTTTTTTTTTTTTTTTTCTAAATAGAAAAGCTTCACCTTACACGCTCAACATTAATACATACTAGAACGTGTTTTTCGAGCAGTTCTTATTTATCTATCTTAGTTGGTTAAACTTCATGCTCATAAAAACAAATATTAAATGAAAAAAGTAATAAGCAAAAACTTAATTAAAAGAAAAAGAAATACAAAGAGCCGGCAAATTCAGGGGGGGAAAAAAGAAAGAAAGAAAACAGCCTAAGAGCAAATGGAAAGTGGAAAAAGGAAACCAATGAGAAATCATGACTATTTTCTTATTTAAAATCTTTTCCTCTCCGATCCTTAAGTTGATAAGATGGTGTGTTTCTTGGATTACTTCAAAGGTTCTCTGTTCAATTTTTTTCCCCCCTAAAATGTCGAGCTCCTCTAATATATCCTAAAAATCAGGAGTTACAATTTTCATTTCTTTTTTAGCAAGTGTGTGATTGTTCACCGTTATAACAATGTTTGCTTCAAGACTTTGATCTTCTAAAGCATATGAACATGATTGGACAAATAATATAGTGTATGAAAATAATTTAACAAGAAATGTTACGCTATTTTTTACAAATTTTCTCAAATTTCTATAGATGAATGATTGGACTGAAATTGATGGGCATCATTGGACTAAAATTGATGGGCATGTATCTGATTTAGAAACTTCTCACGATAACTTAACTTGAGTAAAATTGGAAAAGGAAAAAATCAAACCAAATTAGCGTATGTAGAAGTTGGTGATGATTAAATTTAAGCTATTTTAGATGTTGTGTTTTGTGAAATACTTTACAAATAGAGCATATTTGAAATTTGTGTATTATTTTACTTCCCTATAATATTACTGATAGTATATACATCAAATAATATAATTTGTTCTACCCAAGTTTTTTTTTATTTATTATTATTTTCAATGAAAAGTTGTTACATAATTAGCAGCCAAATATCTAGTCACTAAAGGTTCTAACAGGCTTAGAATGAAACGAGTTTCTGCCACCAGGGTTTTTGGTAGCAAAAAAAAAAAAAAAAAAAGGAATAAATAAATAAATAACTTACATCCTTAAAAAAAATATAAATTTTTTTGGCGACCAAATTTTTGTTGTAAAAAGTTCTATTACTATGAGTCATCTTTCTTGACATGATTTAAATGGCATCTAAATTAAAGTCTTTTTGCGATCACAAGTTGGTAACTAAAATATCAACTTTTTCGTGACTGAATATTTTGGTCGTGCAACACCTTGTTGCGACCAACTATTTAGTAATAAAACATGTCATATTTGATCACAAAAGAGTTGTTTGGTTGCCTATGATAACAAAATCACGAAAATCTAGCAACCAAATAGTCAACTTTCAGTGACTAAAGTTTTGGTTACAGAAAGATGCGTTTTTTTGACGACCATAATTTGGTTGCAAAGAAAACTTTCAACCAAGCTGTTGTGATCACACTTTCTGTGACCAAAATAAACAAAATCACCACTAATATTTTGGTCACAACAAACCATTTTCCCTGTATTATGATATACTGTATTTTATATATTTGTGTTGCATCACACACACGCACGCACATTAAATCTCCGACTCTAATATTTTAAATAGACACACACGAAAACTCCTACTCCAATATTTTAAATAGAAACTTTCACACATACAAGCGAAAATCTCCTATTCCAATATTTTAAATAGAATATTCTTTTATTACACACACACACGAAAATCTCCTACTATAATATTTTAAATAGAATTTACTTTTAAACAGACACACGAAAATCTCCTACTCCATTATTCTAAAATAGACTTTACTTTTCAATTTCAATAATAATAATTAAAAAAAAAAAAAAAGACATTACTTTTAGACACGCACACGAAAATCTCCTGCTTTAATATTCTAAATAGACTTTACTTTTACACGCCACCCTATCACACGAAATCTCCTACTCTAATATCTTAAGTAGAATTGCGTTGACACACAAATTCTAGTGATTTACGATTTGAATTGAAGTCCGTTTATGCGAACTCACGGGAATGCAACACTGATTCCTTCACAAATGAATCGCCTTGGTAACTTATTTTTAATTCTTCAAAAAGTTTTTAGCTAAATGTGTACATATTATATTTTCTTTTAAGAAATTGTCATAAATAAAATCAACAAGTGTATAAAGATGTTTTGGTTAGGTCAGCATTCCTTTAGTACTCTCTTTTACTTTTCCATCAATTAAATATTGTGATTAAAAAAAAATGAAATTACAAAAAAGCTCCAAATAGGGAAAAATAAACAGGCATCAATGTGGAAACAAAGCCAAACGCCTAACAAGGTAATATAATGAAAAGGGGAAGGCAGTTCCATGAAACTCTTTTCTTGAAAATAGGTTTCGAATATGACTAGTTAAAACCTTTCTGACAAAAATCTAAGAAGAAGATTAGCACCTTCCAAGTAAAATTCAATGGAAAAATCAAACATTGAAAAAGAGTACTCATTATTTGGAAATTAAAAAAAAAAAAAAAAACCCTCAAAACTCTGAAACTGTTCATTTCCCAGATGGAAAAACGTGCTTTCGAAGTTAAACTTGTCAACTACTAACTGCCCTCCTTATAAATACGTGTACGAGGCACACTAGGGACCTCATTATGTACCGCATTCTTTTGGTTTATTTATTTATTTATTTATTTTTATTAGACTTTTTTTGATAAATTGTTTTACTGGTCCCTGAATTTTATATGAAGTTGTGTTTTCATCCCTCATATTTTTTTAATTAAAAATTCTGCCCAAACAACCAAAAGGGATGCAAAACGAATCCTTTTTGCTAACAAACATTGCTTTTAAATTTGGAATGAAAAAACGATGTGAGCATCATGCGAGATAAATTTATATTAAAAAGACATAAACACAAAAACACAAGCAAAAATAAAAGCACAATTCTTCCTCTTTATCTCTCAACCCATTAAAAAAAAAAAAAAAAAAAACACTTTAAAAGCACACTTCTCATTCCCAACATCAATATCCCTTTGGCAACTGCAGGAAGGGGAGTGAAATATTTTTTTTTTTTGAAGAAATTACAAAATATCAACCCATATAAGATATCAGGCTCCATTTGGGGTGAAAGTTTAAACTTAAGGTTTAAATTTAAATTTTTGTTTTTTTCTGAAAAAGTTTTTTATCTTTTCTAAAATTTTTTTTTATCTTTTCTAGAAAGTCAACAAAAATTACTATTCAAATTTAAAAATTTCAACTCAAACTCATTCACCAAACGGATCTTAATTAAGGATCAATAGAGTATTTTATTTATTTTATTTTTCTTAAAGAAAAAACGTTTGGTATGTGTTCATTATTGTCTTAAAGTATCTTTTTTATTTTTTTTTAAACAAATCACGTGTGGGAAAAGGGAAAATATTTATTATGACATTGACATTGAAGTTTGGTACTACTATGTATCTTTAGAAATGTATTATTTAATGGCCATGGATGTACAAGTATTTCACGAAAAGCAAAGAAAAAGAAAATCAAGAAAGAAATCCCGCATGGCTTTTATTTATCTTTTGGACATTGATAACATTGTAAGCGCGTCTTCAATGTAATGTTAAATTAATATATTAAGTTAAATTTTGATATTTGAATGAAAAAATTATCTTTAATATAATGTTATCTTTCATGTTAAATTTGTTATATGCTCAACTTTGGGGGTGTTTGAGGAGATAGTTTAATTCAAATTAAACTGTATTTTTTTTTTGTCTTTTCTGAAAAGTCAATAAAAATTACTATTGAAACCTAAAATTTTCAACTTAAACCCAAACACTAAACACCCTCTTTATAACAAATTTGTTACAAGGTAAGTCAATGCCAAATTTCACTTTTAATCCTTATTGGTTGTTGTCTCATATAATTATTACAACATTTTTATTTTTCATTAATTTAAATATTAAAAGTTCACCTTTATAACTTCCAAAGCACAATAAGAATGGTAACGAGTAAAAATAGCATTATAATTAACATAATGTATTGGAGTATAAAATAAGATAATGCTATTTTTCATATTATTTGTAACAAATATAGTATTGACATATATAAATGCATTGAAGATGGTCTAAGAGTCCTATCTGGACTAATTCTTAGTCTGCAAACAATCCGTATGGACAATGTACGATAAGAGATGAGATATGAAATTCGACCTCAACATTTATATAACTGTACAGTGTATTTTAAGTTTATTCAAAAAATATATCATACATTTTGAAATGCATCGAATATGTATCATGATGTTTTAACTGTATATCAAATCCATATATCCAAAAAGGTCAACATTTGATTTTGACTACAACAATAACAAAAATCCCCTCAAACAGAGAGAGAGAGAGAGAGAGAGAGAGAGAGAGAAACTTACTTAGGTATATTAAGAGTTTTTTCTTTGTTTTTTTTTTTTTTTTGGGTTTTTTCAATTTGGATATTAGAAAAAACAAAGATTATTGTTTTATTTATATCAAGCTATTATTAAAAATAAAAATTTAGAGATAATTTTTTTTTAAAAAAATAAGGATTTAACTGATATTTTAAGTATTAAATGTACATCTTAATAAAAAGTTTTTTATAAAGCAAGTGAATAATGAAATTCTACTGGAATTTTAAAGTAAAAATTGACATAATAAAATTTCAGTGGGATGAAGTTAAAATTTTGCTTATAAAATGATAGTGCAACTAATAAAGTGTGGTGTTAATATCAAATTTTCAAACTGTGAATGGGGATGCTTGCTCCCACCCACTTAAATGTGACTACGCCATTGATTGGAGTTGGAGTTCCAAATACACCCTAAGGATTGATTTGATGTGTGAGTAAATCTTCGACCTCCTCAATCCAACTCCCTCAAGTCACCCGATGATCACACCACAAGTGATCTGTCATTGTCTCCGACCTTCTCTTGTTTTGTTTCTAACCTTTTTTACTTAATTTTGTTTCATTCAAGATTGTATATTCCTTACTATATGATGATAATTAATTGATGCCTATTATTTGCATTCTTTATTAACAGGAAAAAGTAGCATTTTTGCAATAATTCACCCTTTATATTATCAAATATTAAACAAATACTATTGATTGTGATATAATTTTTAATTAAATCAAACGTCATTATTACTTACAAAATCTTGAAAATTCTAACCCAAAAAAAAGAAAAAGAATTGATGATCATAATACATTTTCTTGCACGTTCTCGAAAAAGTATCCCAACAGTCCGACTCTTAAATCACCAATTCTAGAAGAAGTCAAACAACTAGGCTCCACAACTTCCAAAATTTCCAACTTCTATTTGGATTTTTTCTTTATCCTCACACACATATATTTTAAAGGGGACATTACTCTCTTTTTGGTGGGAGAAAGCGGCAGTAGTTAGCAAATGAAAAGATGCGTGTTTGGTATTCCGTCTAAGGGACAATATTTAATGCAGTTAGATACGCACGTTTTTGTGTACCATACCTTCTAGTATTCATAGAACTCATAATTTTCTTATTTCAATCATAATTTTCTTATTTCAAGTTGAAATAATTAATAATTTTTGTTGCTAAACACTCACAACAATGGAAAGAATAAAACAACATCTATGCGCCCTTTCTTCTTCTCTATCTCTCTACCACGGTAATCAAGATAATAAAGAAACCAATAAAACTTTAAAAGCACAAAACCGAATCCTAAAATTGATATCCCTCTCGCAACTGTGCGGAGTGGCTTAGTGAGAAAAAGTAGCAAAATAGATTAATTGCATGATCCTTTTGTAACCTTCAAATATTGGATCAACCAACAAGCTTTCTTTGCTTTCAACTAAAAAAAAAAAAAAAAAAAAAAAACCTAGTCTTATTTGCTATCTTCAAAAGCGTTTTATTTTTTGAGATAGAAATCAGTATATGCATCAAGACATCCTGATTAGGTCGACAACCTTCCAATGTCCTCTTCATTTTCCTATCCCAAACAAAATTTATTAGATATAAAAGAAAAAGACTACGTAATAAGAGTATACATGAAAAGATGCACATTTAGGTGCCCAAAATTAAGAAGAAATACCAAAAAATAAAGACAACTTAATTCAGGATTCCAAACTAATGTACGAGATAAGTTCTCATAGACTAGAGCAGAAACTTGAACCTTGCTCAAATTTCAAAATATGCCTCATTAAAAACCTGTCGGGTTCAAAAGTTGGTACTCTCCTTCCAATTACAAAAATGTTTGAATAATTAATTTCTTAATAAGAATAATTAATTACTCTATAATAGTACACTGAATCAATCTCAATTAAAAATATATATATATATATACACACACACACGAGGATACCAAGATCTTTATTTATATTAATGGTCCCACTGTGGTCCCCACCATAGGGAGGAATCGTTGTCGTGCACTCCTCTTTTTTTTGCAGATAATAACGTTGGACACGAAGTTTTCTATTTTTATAGAATAGTACAATATCTATTAATTAACTAGTTCAAATATTTTGTAACTAATTTATCCAAATGTTATTTTTAGTCAAATAAATTATCCACAAATAAGATATAAATCAACTATCTAATTTAAATAAATAATTAATCAACTCCAATAAGTTGTAAATCGATCTCATAATTATCCAATGAGAAGGTGTCTATCTCAATTTAAATTGTTGTTTGAACTTGAATTAACTATTGTTTTTTTTTTTTTGAATAAGTGAATTAACTATTGTTATTATTATCATTTAATTCCTATTTATTTTTCTAAAAGTAATATTTATCTGATAAATAATTAATTCTCCCCCCACCCCCCCCCCCCCCAAAAAAAAAAAAAAAAAAACCCCAGGAATGCCTAGTCCCTCGGGATTGTGGCCGCTTGTAAGGGACCTGATAAACATACATAATTCAAGGTATAATTAAAATACAGCTATAACTTTCTTCATGCGAGTTTCACGTGGTTTCAGATTGTGAGGAGCTGTAGAAGTTATTATAAGAGAGGGCTATACATAAATTCGTACAAAAACATGTAGGCTAACAAAAAGTTAAAAAAAAAAAAGTTGGGGGCCTTTAAGCCCCCAGGCCTTCATTGGCTTTGTTCATGTTGAGGTGTCATATGTCTGTTAGTAAAAAGAAATTATCGGCATTCTTGACGAATGAGATTTTAATTTAAAAAAAAAAAAAAAAAAAAAAGGGCAAGGGTCAAAACACAATTTTGTATAAAGTAATTAAGGATCAATGAAGCCATTCACTTTTTTGTTTTGTTTTGTTTTGTTTCAAGGGGACAAAACAATAAATATGACGATTGACGATTGACGATTGACGTTGAAGTTTGGATTATATAATGGCCAAGGAAGTAGAAGTATTTCACGAAAAGCAAGAAGTATAGCAAAAGAGTAAGAAATCCAGCATGGCTTCTACACCTGGAATCCTCACTGATTGGCCTTGGAAGCCTCTAGGAAACTATAAGGTTCGATTTTCTCTATACCCTCTCTCTCCATTCTTCTCTCTCTAGATCTCTCCTCTAGTTCTATATATATGCACGAAAGGTATGTTGTCCGACGGCCGTTCTGTCCAGTGGTACAACCCACGAAAGAGAGCGACACAACCCGGTGGAGAGAGCGATACAACCTGCGAGAGAGAAAGAGAGACAACGGCAGTGCCGGATAGAAAACCTTCCGTGTGTGTGTGTGTGTGTATCTACGCACATTAGTTTTTCCATAAAGAATAAGAATGTGGGAAGGTATTGTAGTTACATGTAGAACTTACAGTTCGTTAACAAAGAGAAATGAATAGTTCAGTTCGCGAATTTGAGAGTTCTTACCTAAACTCATTCCATCCCATTCGTTGAGTTAACTCTAAAGGCAGACAATATTAAAGAAAATGGTTATATATATATATATATATATATAGATACATTTTACTTTCATCTTCATAATAATCTGGGCTATTCGCTAACATTATGGTTTTGTCGTGGGATTGCTATTGCAGTACGTGATCGTGGTTCCTTGGATAATAAAGAGCACATACTCATTTTTGTTCAAGGAGGAAGAAGAGAGAAATCTTACTTACTTTCTCGTTTTCCCGTTTATGCTGTGGAGAATGCTTCACAACCAGATCTGGATCACTCTCTCTCGCTATCTCGGCGCCAGAGGCACGGGCCAAATCGTAGACAAGGGTCTTGAATTCGACCAAGTTGACAGAGAAAGAAATTGGTCAGTACCATAGAAAATTAATTACACTAAAAAAAAAAAAAAAAAAAAAAAAAAAAAACTTAAAGGCCCAAACGACACCCAACTAAAATATAAAGGGTTCAACGACAACCAAATAGAAACAACCAACAAGTATAAAAGAAAGCCCACAAAGACAATGGTTAAGGCTTCTTCTTCAACCTCCTACATCAGTACCATAGAAAATTTATAAATTATATTTACTTACATAATATTCCAGTAACCCATGCAGAAGATAAGGAGGTTATTAGTGAGTACCAACCTAATTAGAATGTTTTAATTTCTTATTATACAAGTTATATATTCCTTCTCTGTGTTTACATTAAAAAACAAATAAATCTCTCTCTCTCTCTCTCTCTCTCTCTCTCTTTTGACAGGGATGACCAAATATTGTTAACTGGAATCCTCTTCTACATAATTGTCGATCTAATGCCAGAAGAATCAAATCTGCCAATTTGGAGGACAGATGGTGTAATAATAACAATAATTCTACATTGTAGTGCAGTGGAGTTTCTTTATTATTGGCTTCATAGAGCACTTCACCACCATTTCCTCTACTCACGCTACCATTCCCATCACCATTCCTCCATTGTCACCGAGCCCATTTCTGGTGAGCTTGACCTCCTAAATTCTTCATATATTGTGTTTTTTTATACTTGTGCTTCATCGTGAAGGCATGCCTATTTATTTTGTTTGTATATTGCTCTTTGTTCATAAATAATTTATATAATAATTAATTCTGAATAATTTCCCAAACTAGAATGTCACCATCCAAAGAATTCGCACCACATACTAAATTCTCAACTCAATTATATTTTAGATCAAGGAAAATTAACATATCCAATGCCAAAAATGCGGTCCAAAACAAAAATATAAGTACTATAAAGAGAAAAATTTGGACTAAAGGCGTCGAAGGATCTTCGGCCTAGACACAGACGGACTCTCCACGACTAACCATGGATCAAGCACCACCACTGAGAAGTTCGTTCTGATATTTGTCACTTTTTCTCCATTTATAAACAGGAAAAAAAAAAAGATAAAGAAAAAAAGATAAAGAAGTAAGTAGTGGTTTTCAGAAAATATTTGAACTAAATAATAGGTTTTAAGATATTCAGAATGAATAACAAATTTATCAGCTAAATGATTTATTTACATATTGTAAATATATTGTAAATATATTAATTACCCAGTAAATTTGCTAGTTACCTAGTAAATTTTCCATTTACCTAATAAATTTGCTACTTACTTCAAATATTTTAAAATCTTGATGTTTACTTTAATTAATTTTGTAAAAATGCTATTTGATATAATTATACTAAAAAAAATTTGTAATACGCTAATTACTAATATTAATTTGTATTAAATATTGAGATAAGAGTCAAAAAGTATGGTTTACTTTTAATATGTCATTTGAAATTATATTGATTTTCATTTTCCTAGAATTTTAAACAAAATTCATGACATGCTGTTTTTTCGTTATGGATTTTTCTATTGCAGCTGTGATTCATCCATTTGCGGAGCTCGTTGCGTACTTTATTCTCTTTGCAATTCCTCCATTGATGACAGTGCCTGCCAGAACTGCCTCTATGGCATCGGTTTTTGGTTATATCATTTATATAGACTTCATGAACAATTTAGGTCACTGTAATTTTGAGCTAATTCCCAAATGGCTCTTTTCCATGTTACCGCCTCTCAAGTACTTTATGTATACGCCCTCGTAAGCTCCTTAGTCCTATACTTTCAAATATATATGCAAATATATTATTATATTTAACCTATTACACTTATTTATAACTTTTGTACAATTATATTACAGGTTTCACTCGTTGCATCATACTCAATTCCGAACTAATTACTCTTTATTTATGCCACTCTATGACTACATATATGATACGATGGATAAGTCTTCAGATTCTTTATATGAATTGTCACTCAAAAGAGGAAAAGAATCACCAAATGTCGTGTATCTGGTGCATCTAATGACGCCAAGGTCTATTTACCATCTAGAACTAGGGTTTGCTGGTTTGGCCTCCAAGCCCTACGTCTCAAAATGGTACTTATGGTTAATGTGGCCAGTGACGACATTGCTGTCAATGATATTATCTTGGAAACATGGTCATCCTTTCGTGGTCGAGAGGAATCACTTTGATAAGTTAAGCTTACAAACTTGGGCTATACCAAAATGCAAAACACAAGTAAGTTTTATTTTCTAAACCCTAGACTTTAGAAGCTTTAATTACCAATAATGATATACACTGATACAAAATTTGGTTATTTAGTGATAACTTTTAACCATTTTTTTTTTTTTTTGGTTTTTTAACCATACCTTTTTTGTGTTACTAAATGCTTCATTTAGTCTCAGCTCGACGCAACTAATTATTGATGACACGATAATTTAATTTAATTTTTTTTTAGTAAAAATTTTCTGTGACAGAAACGTGTTTTTATTTCCTATTATTTTATTTTATTTTATTTTTTGTACATGATCCCTACTTGCAGTTATTTATTTTTTCACATGCATCTTTCAGTATTTGCAATTGAAAAATTCATCTATCGACCGCTTGATGGAGGAAGCTATAATTGATGCAGAGGAGAACAACGTTGAAGTCTTAAGTCTTGGTCTTTTGAATCAGGCGAGTTTTAATTCTATCCCAACTAAATTGACACCCATAAAGATGATCCAAAGTCAATGGTTTGAATCTTACATATTAATTGCAACACTGGATTTTCATGCCAAATTAGTCTGTGAGAAACTTTAATTATTGATTATATGCACTCTTTTTTCTTTTCCCTGATTTTTCCATTGGATTCTATTTGTAGAAGATTATTTATTTATTTATTTATTTTTGAAAAGGCTCTTTCATTACTTTCATTAAGAGAACGTATCATTTTTATTCCGGTTCTTTTCGATTGCCTTTCTTATTGCTAAAATTTTCAGAGTGAGGAAATGAATGCATATGGTGAGGTTTATGTCAAAAGGCATCCAGAGTTAAAGATGAAGATTGTTGATGGGAGTAGCCTCGCAACGGCTCTACTACTAAACGCCATTCCAAAAGGGACAACCCAAGTGCTTCTCAGAGGCAAACTTACTAAGGTTGCTTATGCTATTGTTTCTTCTTTGTGCCAGAAAGGTGTCCAGGTATATATCATGTACCATGAAACATATTTACATAGAACAAATCAAAATCTTATTTTATTCTAAACACGTTTTTTTTTTTTTTTTTGTGCAATTAATTTATATTTCAGGTATCAACACTGCATGTGGATGAGTATGGGAAACTTGTTAAATCTTTAACCAATGTCAAGTCTGCGAGTAATAATTTGCTTCTCTCAAATTGTTACTCACAAAAGGTAATTATTATACCCGTTTGGGTCATATGTTGCATTTAAATATTGATTCAAATTGAACATTTGTTTTCAAATGCAGAATTTAAATTGCGTATTCGAATTCAAATGTGTGTTTGGATAGTTTTTTGTTAAATGTAACTGTGAATAATGTAAAATAGAAAAATGAGTGTGTTACGAATTTTTAAAAGTAAAAAATTTGGATTTGAATTTGAGTTGAATTATTATGATATAGTGAAAATATTTCAATGCACTTGAATGTATGACATTTATAAACCAAGTACACATTATGTTAGACTTAAATAATAACTATTAGAGATGGTTATCCAATTAATGGATTTTCTCCATATGTTTGATTGCCTTTTGTTACCTATAAATTCTCCTTTTGTACAGCTAAATTCTCTTTTTTATTGGTTATTATTTTAATATATGACTAACTAGTTCTTAATATTTATAAATTGCGCGATTTGAGATTATTTATTATGTAACAACTAGAGAGTAGTATACTAACGTTAGTAATTTAGCATTTACAGAGAGAAATGAAATCAAAATATATTCCAAACATTTTTAAAAAGGTATTCTAACACATGGAAATTATTTTCCAATCAATTAATATTTATGTGTAGATCTGGTTAGTGGGAGATGGGATAACAGAAGAAGAGCAGTTAGAAGCTTCAGAAGGAACAATTTTCATTCCCTTCTCTCAATTCCC
>JAFMPE010144054.1:0-11257 GCA_024759925.1 Ficus religiosa
TGTTCCTACCATGCAAAAAAATCTTATTTCTATATCTCAGTTTTGCAATTCTAATCATGTCTCCATTGAGTTCTTACCTTCTACTTTCCATGTGAAAGATCTTCACACGGGAGCATCCCTTTTGCAGGGGCGGACTAAGGATGCTATGTACGAGTGGCAGGTCCCTTTTATCTCTTCCGACAACTTTCCACTGTTAGTCACCTTTTTAAGTGTCAAGACCACTTCGTCCGAGTGGCATCATAGGTTAGAATATCTATTGTTTCAATACTTCGACATATTGTGTCTTGTTTTCACTTAGGTTTATCGAGTCCATTGTCTTTGATTTCCAATTATAATGCTTGCCAGTGCAACAAGAGTCACAAATACCGTTTTTTATATCTTCCATTCAGTCCACCTATCCTCTTGAAATCTTATTTTCCGATTTGTGGACTTTTGCTAAACATTCTGTTGATGGGTTTAAATACTATGTTATCTTTGTTGATCATTACACTAAATATATTTGGTATTACCCTCTCAAACAAAAATCTCATGTTCTTGATGTATTCATTCGCTTTAGGGCTCTTGTGGAAAAGTTCTTTAACCACTAAATCATTACTCTTTACTCAAATATTTTTTTTTTGGGGGGGGGGGGGGGGGATATCAAGCCATGAATGCATACCTTGCCTCTAATGGTATCTATCATCTAACTACTCCACCTCGTACACCTGAACACAATGGGTACTCCGAACATCGTCATCGTATGCCTACTCCTACTCTTCAACTCTCGTCCCCGTACGAAAACCTTTTTGGCTCTTCCCCAAATGTCTCTGTTACCCTTGGTTCCATCCTTATCCCAAGCACAAACTTGCTCCACATTCCGTTCCTTGTGTCTTTCTCGACAATTACTTCACTCAAAGTGCTTATCTTTGTCTCGATCCATCTACCAATAAACTTAATGCCTCTTGTCATGTCAAATTTGTTGAATCCATTTTTTCCTTTATCATCTCTTTCAAGTCATGCTCTTCATCCTGAATCTACCACCGTCTCTGAATGGCTTCCCCCAATCTTATTTCTCCCTACCATATCTTCTTTTGCATTGCCACCCGCCATATCATCCACACCTACCCCTGCCACACTACCTCCAAACATAGATCTGCGCAACCGATTGACCATACAAACCTAATGAGTCAGCCAAACCCTTCTTCAAAAATCATTTTCAAAAACCTATGCTTTTCGATTGATGAGACCACCTCGATCGATCCACTAGAACCTCAACCTGATCCCATTTCTAAAACACCCAACCCTCCGATTGACTGGACATTCTTGACCGATCAACTAGATACCCTAGAACCCCAAGACATCATCACCCATTCCAAGCATTACATCCACAAACCCATTCAAAAACTTAACCTCAGTGACCAACTTCAACCTTCTGCCTCTCTTGAACCTACCACAGTAACCCAAGCCATCAAAGATCCCAAATGGCATCAAGCTATGTTAGACGAGCATGTTGCTCTTGTTCAAAATGGCACATGGGAACTTTTTCCTCCTAATCCAAGTCAAAATCTTGTTTGGTGTAAGTGGATTTTTCGAACTAAATGACTTTCTGATGGTTCTATTGATAGATATAAAGATGATGAAGTCGCCAAAGGATTTCATCAATGACCAGGAGTTGACTACCATGACACGTCCAATCTAGTGGTCAAGCCAACTACTATTCGCAAGGTTCTCAGTCTTGTCATCAGTCGTGGGTGGTCCCTATGCCAATTGGATGCCAACAATGCCTTTCTCCAAGGCTATCTATCTGAGGATGTTTTTATGGCATAACCACCCGGCTTCATTGATCGAGATTGCCCTGCCCATGTGTGTAAATTTCAAAAGGCTATATATAGTCTCAAGCAGGTTCCTCATGCTTGGTACTATGAATTACGACAGTTCCTTGTTGCCTTAGGCTTTTCCAACTCTCATGCCGACACCTCACTCTTCATCCTCAACAATGGTGGAACTATGATTTACTTACTTGTTTATGTTGATGACATCATTATTACAAACAACAATGACCAAGCCATGCAACAATTTATTGACATCCTTGTCAATCGATTTTCTCTGAAGGACCTTGGCAGTCTCTCCTTCTTTCTAGGTATTAAAGTCATTCCACACCTTGATGGTTTACTTCTATCTCAACAATACTACATATATGATCTTTTGGCTCGCACTCATATGGCAGAATCCAAACCAGTTCTTACACCACTTACCACCACACAGACACTTGCTCTTCACATAGGCACAGCTCTATCAGATCTGACTAAATTCCTAATGATAGTTGGTAGTCTCCAATATCTTTCCCTTACGCATCCTGATATTGCTTTTGTAGTCAACAAATTGTCATAGTTCAGGAACCGTTCCACCACAGATCATTGGAATGTTATGAAAAGCACCACACCGTTACTCGTTCGTTCGTTGAAGCTGAATATCGATCCATTGCTGCCACTGCTGTTGAATTGAGTTGGGTATGTTCTCTTCTTATTGAACTTAGAGTCACCATTCCTTAACAACCTGTGATTAACCATATGCTATACAAACCTGAACATTCTCCATTTGAAGGGCAATTTTTCCCATCTTTTTAAGCATATTGGAGACGAGCACCCGCCAAATATCCTTATTATCTCCACCACCATTTTTGTCAAAGTTCCTAGATGCAGTAGATAAAAACACTGGTAGTCATTCTAAGTTAAGCAACTTTAATGACAGAATGGAAACGAGACTGTTCAGGCCTTTGAAGCGTAGCCCAAAACTCTTGTGAACTACAAAAACAATATTTTGTTTTATTCAATCCCTAACAGCATTTCCAATGATTTTCATCTTTAGTTGATCATGATGGGTGGCAATAATCAAGAATAGTTTATTTGGATTCATAAGGAAATAGTTGTTTCCCCCAGCATCCTTTTCTACAGCATTGAAGTAGAATAATATTGGGCAACTTGAAATATTGCGTAACCATATATGAGGATGCAAGAGAAGCTAATTCATGAATTAAATCAAATGGGCCCTTCTATGGTAGAGCCCTTCTCTTTAAACGCCCTCTCACATATTGCTGTCCATATATCATGGATCAAGCATAAGAAAGTCCCACATAAAGAGTTTGGGTCACCATTCAATAACCGAATATCATGTCTCGATGCTGTACTCGGAGTTTCCCTGGGGTTGGTAAGGCAAAATGGGGCCACCCTAGCCCATTGATTCGGCCCATAATGCCTCTTTTCATTTGGCGAGGGCTGCTTTTGAAAAAGGGATGACTTAATATTAGCAAAGTGGGCTTCTTCCACTTTGCTTAGCTTCCTGGCAATAATACGCTCACTATCTCTACAAGATCCAGTAGTTCCATCTTATATACCAATAGTTGAGGTATGGTGACACTAAGAACAAAGGTAGGAACATGTTAAGAAGTAGTGTGCCGGCAAGTTTTTTGGTGAGTGTTGGTTAATGACAAAAGGCTTGCTACTTTCCTGAACTCTGAAGCAAACTTCACTGGGCCAAGTATTTTCGATCATAGCCCGAGGGGACTTACCAACCGGCAGAAGTAGGTCTATAATTTCTAGACCTCCCTCATTTGATCAAACAATTTATCCTATTGGAGAAGTAACTGATCGACATAAGAACCACAGGACGTCCTATTAGTAAAGGGAAAATGAAAGTGCACAGACTCCATTGCTATTGAATCCACTACAACTGTTACAGAAGGAGCTACTCAAGAATGCCTTATTTTGAGGTGCAGATGAGGTGGAAGAGTCAGTTCAAAAGCCACTTTAGTTGATGTGTCGCGATCAATGTGCTAGGTGATGGGCAATGCAATGTGTTCATGTGGGTATTCTTTTTTCGCCCACTTATGAAATTAAAGCATGCTTCAGGCGCAAACTCTTGCTCTTTTTTACCACAAGAATTGTTTGTTCCTTTGGTCTTTGACTACTTCAAAGCCTTATTTAAGAGATACCTCAAAAGTGCTTTGGGCAAACAAGTAATTCAGAAACCCTCGTTATTGAGGACAATGCATTCTAACTGATACTGTAGTAGCCGATTTTGTTAGTACGGCCCATGAAGGCTGGCTTTTCAAAGAGATACTAAAGGTAAGATAGATTTTAAAGCCCCTCAAACAATTTCTTTAAAATAATGGCAAGCAAGATTGGAGATTAGATCTAGAAAGCACTCCCAATAAGTCAATATCACGAAGAATAAAGAGATACCCTATATACCATGGAGCAAGTGAAGAAAACGTAAGGGCACACGTTAGCACTCTTGCAAGAAAACAATCTAGCTAACGCGAAGGACTATCACCTCATCCACCTGTTTGACTTATGGCATCTTCAACTTGCTTTTCAACCTAAGCCATTTTCATAACCAGAGTACTTCACACCACAACCATTTCTTTTTTATAGGTTTTACAGACCAATGCCTGCTGCTTCATCTGGCAACAAAGAATCATAGATATGCCAGTCATTAGAAGGAAGAACCAGCATAAAAAGATTCATCGTGTATCATCTATAGCAAAACTATGAATAAGAGCTGGCAATCCATACCATATTGAAAAGGTTCCTAAGATACAACAGGAAAGAGTCACAATATTCAAAAGGGAAGTACAAGAATGAAGAAAGGGTAGAATTACTGAATGAATATGAAATCTTGCTGGGTTTAGGCAGGTAAAGGTTAAGAGGCTCTTCAAGGCTATCATTAGGTACACATAACTATACATACGAGTTTCTTGCAATACATAGTGGTTGGCTTTGGATCATCCAATGCTGTTTCACTAAGGAAGTGGATCGAAGCAATGGTATCGAAGAATTGATCTGAAACAAAGCACTTCGTCTGTGGGCATGTGTATCTCTTTCTTCTCCATCGATGAATTGGGGGAAAGAGTGCACCAATTAGGGGAGGCCGATGAGGGCAAGAAATAGAGAAGTAGAGTAGTTGGCACACGTTGGTTAATCCAGTACGTATGTCACTTTCATTATTTCCATTCATTATCCCATTCCCGGTCTCATCTGTTCTATTCAACCAATCAAATTGGAAAGGGGGTGGCCTTTTCTTTATACTTCCCTACTAACCCCTTTTTTATTTTTATGTGTAGCCTTTCTCTAATTATACGGGCATCATGATATCGTAAGATGTCTTGCCCAAATGAAATAGTTGGTACTAGAAATGTTAAAAAAAGTGAATGAAAAGAGTAATAAGAAGTGAAAAGGACAGAGACACATCCCAACCAGAATGAAAAGTTCCCACTAATGGTATACTTAGTGTAAACGACCTCTAAGATCACATCATCGGAATAAAATCCAGTTAGAAAAGGAAATCCAATTCGAGATAAGCTGCCCATAAGCATCATGGAATAGGTAAAAGGGAACAAGGAAGCAAGCCCCCCCATCTTTTATACATCTTACTTATCCGACATGGCATGAATCACCGAACCTACACTCAAGAATAGTAATGTTTTGAAAAATGCATGATTCATTAAGTGAAAGACACTAACCGAATAATTAGCGATGCAAATGAGAATTTGAGAAGAAGAGACAATGTCTTTCCAGTTCTACTCATTGAGGAAGCAAGATAGTTTGCGATGAATAATCCTTTGCATCACAACATTGAAGCCTCCGCCCTTTTGGTAGAGGCCATTCTTGGAGACCTAGTTGACTTCGAGGACGTAGGCAAAGGCCTATTGATAGGGCTAATTGCCCCCCGTTGACTTATGTTTCCCGATCCTTCGAGTGTCTCAGTAAGACAAACAAAGAAAAGATGGATTCCAATCACATCCGTCCGCTACAGTGTGGTCTTCAAAGTGAACCAAGTGCATCCTCTATTTCCTGTTGATTTCGTAACTTTTTGTGATCGGCTTTTAATTTAAGGGAATTCGGTGGCAACTAAACACAAGGGTTGCGCTTGGTGCGGGACTTAACCCAACACCTTATGGCACAAGCTGACAACAGCCATGCACCCCCTGTGTCTGTATTCCCGAAGGCACCCTTCTCTTTCAAGAGGATTCACAACATGTCAAGCCCTAGTAAGATTTTTTACGTTGTATCGAATTAAACCACATGCTCCATTACTTGTGCAGGCCCCCACCAATTCCTTTGAGTTTCATTCTTGCGAACGTAGTCCCCAGCTTCTTTTACTTTAAGCCAGACCAAAAACAATTCCTGACCTATGAGTGAGCCTACACTCTTTCTATTTGATAGTGACTTCTTTCGTTTGGTAGAGTGACGAAAGGCTACTTCAATCTAGGGTATCTTATTATGCTCACATGGGTGGTCTTTTTCTTTTAAGACGTCCAGGACCATGTGAGTACTATAAAATAGTAATACCTTATGATGATGGGAATGAGGAAAGATAAAAAGATGAGAGAAAATGCGGAGAGCAATAAGGTGATGAAAAAGAATGAGGATAGAGAAAGTGATGAGAGAGAATGATGTGATGAGAAACTAATGCCTTTTCCTTTAAAGAAAATATAAAAATCAAACATAGTCACCAAAGTTATTTTTTTATTTTTTTAATTTAAAAAAAACACATGTGGTTTTCTACCCTTTTTTTTTTGGTTTAAAAAAATTAAAAACAAAAACAAGTTAAGAACGAAAACAATACCAAGCAGAGCCTCGGTTAGCCTAAAGTGTGTTCCTAATCTAGGCTTACGATGATCCATACAGTATATTCGTAGCCGAGATACAAATAAAAGATATTCAGCTAGGTTTGTACGGTACAGTAATAATTCCAGGAGCGCGATTCCTTTGATGACACCAACCATTTGGCATTCGTAAACAAAAATCTCTTACGTAACATACCTCAAGATCCCTTTGAAAGCATAAACCATGGATCTTACGCTGCGTTTTCTCCAACATAACCATTAAATAACATCCTTCCTTGTAGAATGGAGGGGTATGTTCATCGGAATTATCCCATGACCTACTGATGGTAGACTCGAAAATACTTCTAACACTTTAGAATACGCTATTGATGTGCCTTGCAAATCCTACCTCCATAGTTTTAACCAGTAAAGCTGGAACCTGCACATCTATATACCTTTATTTTAACTAAGCACAAGTGGGAAAATGGAAAAACAAAAGGAAAAAGCAAGAGTTCTAGCTGACAACCGATTCAGATAACTATAACTGAGTTGCAGCGCTCCAAAGTTGAGTACTCTCACCCGTACACCAAGATATACCATAGTCCATAATGATACGAACAGAACGTGAGCTTATATGGCTAGTGAAAAGCTTAATAACTGCGCAAGTCATGTAACGAACATCTTTATCCTGATCATTCGTTAAGCAAACCAACAAATGGATAAACAGTGTCTCTGTTGCTAATTCACAACATTTTTTTTGAAATTTCTCTATAATTGTAGGAAGCAATTCAGGCACAGCCTTTCTTCCACTTAGATGTTCATATCTGCAAAACAAGTTATGTTAGTATAACACAGTTTACAAAATAGAAAGAAGAAGACACAAACTATCGTGAGGCTTGACAATAAACACTTGCCTCAGATTAGAGACCAGGAAATCTAAATATTTTTGCAGGCATTTCCCCGAAAGTTGATAAGCAAGCAAGAATCGCAACAGAATCTCATCGCATTTTTTGCGTACTAATTCCCCCTGACTCGTTACCATCAATTTCGAGACTTGAGCAGACATATCATATATTTTAGGGACAACTAACTTTTGGCAAAAACTTTCCTTTAGAAGTGAAAGAGCGACTTTTGAGGGATCTTTTTCTAGACCAACAAAAACTGGAAGCTGAATTAGCAAATGTAGCCCTTTCAAGGAAAGAGTAAACCTATATCCCCACTCCCCACAAAAGTGCAGTCAACAATTTTAGGGACGACATCTTTAAACAACTTCGGGTATTTCCTGTACTTTGGACAAGATCAAAAACCGCTCCTTTCATTTTATCACCTTCAGATCCAATAGGTGGTAAAGGCAGCCTAACTAGAGGACCAAGACATTTTAAAGATGCAGATAAAACACCTTTGTACTTCCGATTCAAGCAAGCAGAGGGACAAAAGGATCCAACCTTGATAGTGTTGGCACTCATTTTCACCACATCCAACATAATTTCTTTGTTATGCAACATCCTAAGAGCAAACACCGCAATTAGATGTGAAGATGGTGACTTAGCAACCACATTGTAGTTCCCTCCTTTCCTAGCTATTGGTAAACACCCAACTTTACTTTCTTCGCCTTTAACCCAATCTTCAACGAGTTGATATATAATGATATATAGGCTTATCTTACCTACAGACGGACTACACCTCAATACCAGCAGCTATGTGATTTAACATGCTTTAAAATTTCGATTTCAACTTTAGGGTCAGATGTTTCTGCAGTTAAGATGTAACAGGTGAAAGAACTTTTGGAGCATGGCTTTTGAATGTGTGATGATATGGGAAATTAATTAGTCGGGGTTTCAAACTACTTTCTCTTCTTGGTTTTTATTAATTTTTAAAGAAATCTTTTCCACTTCTTTTTCCTTGGCAACATCTCCGAGAATATAATTCCCGACAACAGATAGTAGTACTTCCAAAAAATAATCTATCTTCCCGCTAACAGGAGTGGTAAGAGTCTTTGACAAAATGAAATTCAGAGTATATCCCAACACATGCAGTTCATGACCTCTCTTTATGTAGCCCGCAGAACCCCGACTACAAATTGCAAGAATTCTAATCCCAGCTCTTTCAAGCAAGCAGCCAAAGCCGATCAAGCTTCGTCGTGGATGCTTTCCATACGATTTTTCAAGAACATTGTGTTGGAAAAAAGGTTTTAAACCATTTTGAGGTCCAAATTTGAGTGGGACCCATGTAATAAAATTAACGGGTCTTGGTGGATTTGTATTCTCCATCGTAAGGAAATCGAAATCATATATTTATATACTCAAATTGGTATTCGGGTGAATGAGAAATTCATGCTCAAAGTGTGCCCATTGGAATAAGAATTTTGTTCGAAAGTTGCTTATATATGTGGAGTCCCACATTGCTTAGGCATAAGTGCTTGATGAACTTTATAAGGATTTGCACTTTTGGACTTGGGTAAGATTGTCAACCCAAGATGCTCTCTCACGCCCAGGGGGGGTGCAAATCACAACCCCGGTGGGTTAGGGGCCCAATGTATGCGCCCGCACGACGTGAATGTCAGTTCATCGAGCTTGCTCCGCGCGGGCTTTGTTTTGGAATTTTTTTTTATTTTCCAACATAAATTTCGGTTTTTAATGTTCAAATATGTTATGATTGTTCATATTCCAAGGCATTAATCGAATGATTTAAATGGGCAACACTAATCCGGTTAATTTTCGGTTTTGGCACTAATGGTGCATTAATCCGGATTAAAAACCAAAAATTTTTGGTTTTGTAACATCCCATTCACGAGCCTATAAAAGGAGGCCTCCACAAGAATGAGAAACACACTTCATACACACAAAATCCGAGAGCTCAAGCATAAGTTTTCTTTCTCTTGTTTTTCTTCTTCTTGGTTTTTCTCTTGTAGTGGTCAGATTTTTTAGTTTTGGTGATAGAGGGAAGACTTTGTTTCAAGTTCGTCGGAAGCGGTTTTTTCAATCGTGCTAGACTACCATTGTTTTTCGTTATATCCTGGGAGACGGACGTCTATTGAAGCCTCGTACACTTACTGGAGGGGACGAATCTGTTTTGAGGAAAACGTGACTCACGTGCCTCGACGATTTTCTTTGTTTGCTTTCCTTCGAGTTAAGGTTGAATTTTGGTGTAATCCATTTTCATTATATATTTTCTTGAATTCAGTTATTCGTTGTTTATGATCTATATATTTCCTAACAATCTTAAAACAGAATCATTTCATAGACGATGGACAGGTTGTTCGCATTCGGACGGAATTGCTTACATTTTTTTTGTTGCTACAGTTTATGGTTATATATACATACGGTAGTTTAACTTTTGAAAACAAGAGATTGCTAACGTTGTTTTGTTGTAGTTCCGGTCATCATATTTTTTTTAGCTCCATCGGTTGGAAGCTATAAAATATTTTTGATTTGTGGTTTGCATTAAACCTGGAATATAACCTTTTTTCTTTTTCGAACGTTAGTCCATATTATATATATAGCATATATATATAAGTTAATTTATTTTTGGAAACGGCTAAACTCCATTGAATTTCAAGTTTTTTTTTTTAAATACATATATATATATATATAACGTTTTCTTTAAAAAAACGTTTGTTCATATTTATTATATTATTGGCTATATGTATGTATAGCTTTATTTAATTGGTTTTGGTGTTATAATTTATTGGTTATTAGTTTGGTTCTAACATTTGGCTTGTTTTTTCAGAAATGGTTGAAAACATGAATATCGTGCCAACTGAGAATCCATGTGTGACACCGGTGCCATCACCATGGGTAGCCTCGTCTTCAACACAGCCTTTGGCGGTCTCGATTCCTGTTAATCATAATAAGAAACCGGATAAATTCACCGGGCTGAATTTTAAGACGTGACAACAAAAGATGTTGTACTATCTAACCACTCTGAATCTTACGAGATTCTTGAAAGAGGATCCTCCTACGATGAGAGAGGATGAGACAGATGCACAAGTAGTGCATGCTTTTGATGCTTGGAAGCATTCGGATTTCTTGTGTCGGAATTATATTCTGAATGGCTTGTCTGATTTGCTCTACAGTGTGCATAGCATGAAGGGATCGGCCAAGGAACTGTGGGAGTTCTTGAATCACAAGTACAAGTCTGAGGATGCTGATGCTAAAAAGTTCTTGGTGGGACAGTTCATAAACTTTAAGATGGTGGATTCCAAAATCATCATTAGTCAAGTTCAAGAGCTGTAATTAATCATTCACGGAATTCATGCTGAAGAAATGGATATTTGTGAGTCTTTTCAGGTAGCTGTAATTATAGAGAAGCTACCCCCTGCATGGAAAGACTTCAAGAACTATTTGAAAACACAAGAGAAAGGAAATAAATGTGGAAGACCTCATTGTGAGACTTCATATTGAAGAAGATAATAGGGGCTCGGAGAAGAAGCTCTCCAACAATGTTGTTGTCAATTCCGCTAAGGCTAATATAGTGGAGCATGGTCAAGGCTCGAAGAACAAGAAGTTCAGCAAGACGGGGTCTAAACTGGGATCTAAAGGTGGAGTTTCTAAACAGAAATTCCAAAGAAAGTGTTTCAATTGTGACGAAGTGGGTCACAAGTCGGCTGATTGTAGGCTGCCGAAAAGAAACAAGAAGAAAGAGGCCAATGTGATGGATGAGATCACTCAA
>JAFMPE010144098.1:0-11254 GCA_024759925.1 Ficus religiosa
ATATATATCATGAGATTGTTTCCAAGTTTTTATCATTATATGTATATATGTGCTCGACTATTAAGGAGACTTTCAATGTGTCTCAAGATTTTGATCAAACATATTATTAATTTATTCACCTTGACTTTCTTGATCCCGTTGGAATTGAATATAGTAATATATTATTTTAAAAAAAAAAGTGGAATTTAGTAATTGGCTTTATATTATTTCCTGATGCAAACGCTAAACACAAATCCAACTATCCAAGTGTACTATTAATATGGGCCTTTTCTATAATCCAAGTTGAAGCGATTTTGACGTCATGGAGACGTAATATTTCAAGTTAATGCCTGAAAATAAAATTAAATATGCATTCACCTCACCCTTCATCATCTTATCTAAGTTAACCATGAAAAATAGAAAGTGAAATAGAGAAAGATAATTTGATAATGCCTAAAGATAAGAACAAAAATCTCTCTGGTGCTTAATTGAACTATAAAAATCTTCTATGTAGGTTTTTTTTTTTTTTTTTTAATGATATTATCTTGTGCATTTTTCAAATAAACGAAAATCCACCTTTTTATTTAATTAATCACAAAAATATCTTACGCATGATTTTAAATTCGGCAGATTATTTATGGGCGAAAAGACAATATATCACGCTTCAGACAAGAAACAATGTATCTCTAGTGGAAAAATCCAAAGAACATAACTTTTTCACTTTATGACTTTTTCTACCATTTGAGAATAATGAACAATCAATATTCCTTTTTTTTTTTTGGGTAATTATTGCAAAATTGTTATGCGTAAAATAAAACACAACATTTTTCATGCATGGCAAATAATATTTTTCCAACATGACTTAGTTAATGATTTTGCTTGATTAGAAAAACATAAGAGAATGCCGCTTATCAATTTTTGAAATGCACAAGAGGTGCATTCCTACATTTCGATTAAACATATTCCACATCTCTTTAACTTGTGATAAATATTCTTTTTTTTTTTTTTTTTTTGGGGGGGGGGGGGGGGGGGGGGGGTTGATAATTCTAATGGTAACTTAATTACAAACTGTCCTTAGACCAAAATTCACTTTTTTTTTTTTTCACCCAAGGATGGTTAAATTTCTGAGTGTTAGTACTAGTGCCTAATACATCACAAGAAAGTTACCGATTCATATGAAACAATCTACATGCACAATAATGTTGGACCCCCGTTCTCATCAATCCAAATCAAAACGCAAAACGACAGAGAAACCAAAGAGACTGAAAAATTCAAAAGCATCATCATTCCTCATGAGCCGTGGAGTTTTGGCAGTTCTAGTGGGATTATATACACTGAACATAGATAATCAGATAATATCTATATACATATATATATTATATATATATAGATAATTTATTCACACACTCAAATATTGACATACGAACAGTAAAAAAAAAAAAAAGAAAAAACGAAACGTAACTTGTTGACCTACTTGCACGTGGCACAGACTTTACAAACAGCAAAGTACAAGAGATAGTCGTTGGGGTTAGTGTTAGTGCCTACACTGCTTGTACTGAATGAATAATGACAATAATAATAATAATGAAAATTCTCTATTCTCTCTTGTGTTATTCAACACTTGCACAGTTCACTCACGGGTTTCTTTCCTTCTTGTAGTCTTGCAATTATCAAATTCCTCCCTCGGCAGCCTCCTTAAGTGCGTCCAACCAACACGTCCAACACTATACAAAACAACTTTTCATGACAGTACTCTATTCTCTCTCTCCTCTCTCTCTCTCTCTCTCTCTCTCTCTAGAAATTAAGGGCCTAGATGTGGGCCCATCATAGCCTCACTTTCACAGCCCTCTCTCCTCTTAGAAAAATGTTAAATATTAAACCTTTTTTTTTTACTGGACGTGTACAAGTATAAACAGTTACTTTCTGTGTAAGAAGGGATTAGTGAGGGTTTCCTTTTCCGGGCCAAAATCCAAAGCAAAAGAGACAACTGAATGTGTACATGCACTGTGCTCTGATATCAGTACCGTAGAAAGTCTTCTACTTGTTTGGTTGGTAGCAAATGACATATTATTCTTTGGACGAGAGAAAACGCAACCTAACTTTTTTTTTTTTTTTTTCTAACTGTACGACCACCCCCCTCTTTCCTTATGTTTGTCACTGTCCTTACAATATGGCTACTCTCTTTTACCTCGTCTACATGGGGATTCAAATGCAAAAGTTATTGGTCGAGAAGATGGTCTATACCCTCTATATGTATATATATTGATAAAGTCTCGTATCGGACACCTGTATAATCTGACATACATAATAATTCGTAACACTAGTTCATTTATGTATTTTATTTTTTACAGACACTTGTCACTTGCAGTAAAAATTTTAAAATATAACATGTTAAATATAAAATTAGATAACATTATATGTAGATCAACTNTTTCTAACTGTACGACCACCCCCCTCTTTCCTTATGTTTGTCACTGTCCTTACAATATGGCTACTCTCTTTTACCTCATCTACATGGGGATTCAAATGCAAAAGTTATTGGTCGAGAAGATGGTCTATACCCTCTATATGTATACATATTGATAAAGTCTCGTATCGGACACCTGTATAACCTGACATACATAATAATTCATAACACTAGTTCATTTATGTATTTTATTTTTAACAGATACTTGTCACTTGCAGTAAAAATTTTAAAATATAACATGTTAAATATAAAATTAGATAACATTATATGTAGATCAACTAATATAGTTACATGAGTATGAAAAAAAAAAAAGTTACATACACCGAACCTGTATGACTGCTAAACAGAAGACTCATCCTATATTTACTTATTATGTTATATTATGATCAGTCGTAGTACAAGTACTGTTAGTTACTCTCCAAACAAAAAAACTGTCAATTGTTGTACGTTCACATGATTATAGTAATAAATTCGTGTCTATGGATGGATGGCATTTTCATACATATATATGATAACAAATAACAGTAGTAATAGTAATTGCATGCAAAGGTTTAAATCTTTCTCGTGACGGTCTTTATATATATATATATATATATTTCCTGTATATTTGTAACATAAAGAAGTAGAAAATTTATGTTAAATTCATTTTTTTTTTTAATGTAACAACATAAAATATAAGAATAATTTTATATTAAAAAAAAAAAACTAAACCAAACTAAACTTTTCTAGTGTGCAAAATGTTACATCTTTTTTAAAATAATTATTATATGAAGTGAATTTATGCGATTTTACACTACTTCTTTCTACATGTACTGATCAGGTGAAAAAAATGGATATTTAACTTTAACCAAGGAGTTGGCTAGTTGCACATAATCTTCTGTTGGAAAGATTAATTGATTATGTTTAAGAAATATATACACACACGCACACACAATCAGGCTCATATATATATATATATGTATATATGTAATGATCTTGCTTTTCTAACCAATTATATCTAGTGAAACAAACATCGATGTGTAGAGAAGAGACTAGGGAGCCGTTGTTGGGAGGCCAATGAATAAAATAAAAACTGGCTTTGGATCCTATATATACAAATATAGATATATATATTATTACGATAAAATGGTCCACACCACCATGCCTCACCATAATACGTGCACACCAACGCATATAGACTTTACAGACTATCGAGATATGCATGGCCAAAAAATTACAATAATATTTCTGTAAAGAAAGAAAAGGGAAAAAAAAAATTTTGTCTTCAAAGTTAGCATTTTTACATTTCACAACGGCCAGGCCAGCTAGCTAGGCTTTCTTTTCTTTTCTTTTCTTTTCTTTTCTTTTATAGTTGGAACCGCAATAGTCTATTGATTCTTGAAGTAAGCAAAATAACAACAAAAACAACAAACAACAGAAGAAAAGGAAAAAGAAAAATAAAATAAAATAAAATAACCTGCTTAACCCGAAACCAATTTTAACATATTTCAAAAAAGCAACAAAAAGAAAACCAGAGCATTGGTTCTTGTTATCTTTGCCTTGGAACTTACCCGTTGTCTCTTTTCTCTCTTCTCTGGATACCCTTTTCCTCTCTCTCCTTCTTAACTTTCTCACTAACCAAACAAAAATAAAAAACTCTCTCTTTCTCTATCTCTCTTGCAGAAGTCAAATTCTAAAAACCCCACTTCACTCCAACTCACAACCATTAAGTAAAGTTATTCACTTCCCTATATATTCACTCAAACTTCTTGATGTCTTTCCTAACTCTCTTTCTTCTCTCTATCTCTCTCTCTAGAGTGCTCACAAAAAGCTCTGTTTTTTCAAAACCATGCAGCAGAGCCAAAACGCAGGGGAGGAGCGGGAGAAACGACATGCGTTTTGCATAAACGACAACGTCGACATCCTCATAGAGATCCTCAAGCGCCTCGACGGCGCGTCGCTTGGAGTCGCCGCCTGCGTCTGCCGGCTGTGGCACGCCGTCGCCCGCAACGACTCGCTCTGGGAGCACCTCTGCTTCCGCCACGTGTCCTCTCCACCGCCGTCCTCCGTCCGCACGGTGGTGGTGGCGCTCGGCGGCTACAGGCGGCTCTACATGGTCTGCGTCAGGCCGGTCCTGAGTCGACTCGGTGGCGACTCGGCCGTGACCCGGCGAGTCTGGACTCGGGACGAGGTCCAGCTCTCACTCTCACTATTCTGCGTCGATTACTACGAGAGGCTCGGTAAGCTCGGCGGTGCTAGTGGGGCCACCGGCGGCGGCGGCGGTGGCGGCGGGGACACGTCAGCATCGTCGCTCATGTTCCTCTGCAAGCCGGTGAACGTCTGAAGTGTTGACTTTTTTGGAGTTTGACTGATGATTAGTGAATGTGGAAGGTGGTGATGAGGGGTATTTATTATTGTCATTATTAGCTAGTCTATACATCAAAAAGCCGCAAGAACAAATTATGGGAAATACTTAAAATTCTTTTTTTTTTTTTTACCATATTATTGATTTTTTTTTTTAATTATTGTTTTTCCTTCTTGTTCCAAGTTAAAGGAAAAATAAGAAGTTAGCTACATTTATGTGTATGTTAAAAAACTTATTTATTTATTTATTTTTTTTAATTTTGACTTTATGTAGTTTCTTCTCCTCTTAATAGGGGTGAAATAGTGAAAAGTTGTAAAAATAATGTAGAGATCAAATTAATGGTGTTTTTTTTTTTTTTTTGACTTTTGAACTAAGAAAAATATACTATGTCAAAATCACAAATATGGTTGCTTTATTAGTCTAGTCCGTTACCTTCCATTGACAATAATGTCATATCATTTATTTTATTATTTTTAATTCTTATTATTGACTTCTTCTAAACTAGAAGGAAAAAAAGCTTTTTTTTTTTTTTTTTAATAAAGAAAGGTTATTTTTAAGGACCGGTTGGCTACCATTTTTTTTTTTTGGTGAGAAATTAAATGCTTTTTATTTTTATTCTTAAAAAAAAAAAAAAAAAAAAAGCAGTGAAAATGGTGAGAGAGTCTCTTTGCATTAAATTTGTTTTGACAGAAATGGGACCAACTATCTTAGCTGGCCAAATGGGCTTTGATAGTGAAGGTTCGAGGTGACAAATTTCAGTGAATTTTATTGTCCTTTTGTTCGTGTACGCCGGGAAATCTTTGTCCGAGGTCCTGTAGATCCGTTTTTTCTCCTTTAAAAAAAAAAAAAAAGAATAAAAGAGAAAAAAGAAAAAGAAATCTAAGAATTAAGTCTTGTTTGCTGTCACTTGTCACATTCAGTAGCACATGAAAGTGATTATTTCTTGTTTGTTCTCTTTCTGCGTGGCTTGGATTCAATCTAATAATGATACAAACAAGATTTCCGCATTTTAGATACTTTCTCAATCAAGAATTTAGGCTCAGAGTCCATTTTTAACACTTGTTTAGACAGATTTAATGGAACATCAGATTTTCAATAAACATTAATTTCAATATTTAGACACAATTTTCACGCCATAAATGAAAGAAAAATATGGGACAGCTACTTGGGCCAAAAATGACCCAATTTAATTTGGTTGGTCATGGAGAATTAAAATGATGAAAGAGAGTTTGGTTTGGTTGTGTGCTACAAAATTACATACGGGCCACATAAGTGTTGATTGAGACTAGATAAGGCTGATCGTCAAGTGGTCCAACAAATAACTGATCATTGGCTTATTATGTTACACACCAATCATATTCCAAGTTCTTCTCGTGTCTGAACAGATCCGATAGTCGTAACATTTTATTTAGTATCTTGTTTTTATTAGTCGATTTATATGTAAATTTCTATTAAAAATATTATCACATAGATTATTTAAAAGTTAAAACTATTAGTACAGATGACAAATATTATTGAAACGTGTTATATTTAAACCAACTTATTAAGAAATTACAAGTGTAGTTTTATAAGGATGTCTAATTAAAAAGTTAACTTATATATATATATAGGTGTATTCATTTTTTTTTTTAATTCCAACCTTAACTAGTCTCAGCTTCTGTTTGAGCAATATTCTTGGTTGTAGCAATGTTTTATCCCCTTTTTTCTCGCTGAGATAAAATAAAATAGCATATAAATCAATTTTGAAGTTCAAATCAATAATATTATTTTCACAAGTTGCATATAAATCGCCATAATAATTAACGTGTCTACCAAAATATATATATATATATATATAACTCACTATAAAATTACAACGACTCAGGTATAAACTTTTTATAGATATATATGATTGATCATTATTCGATGATAGGAGAAAAGAAAAGGTATTTCATATGTTAGAGTCAATCACTGTAAGGTATGACTTTTTTTCTTTAATTCTTTATTTTAGTAAATGACCAACTAAAGTTTAGAATTAATAACTTAATTAGTTTTAAAAGGCATTTTTCAAATTTTGCACTCTTTTTTTTTTTTTTTCCTTTTGTTTTTTTCCTCTCTTTTCCTCCATTTTTTTTTTTGTTTTTCTTTAGAATCCTACCTCTGTCCCCTCCCTCTCTCTCTCTATTCGTCACGCATCTCATGAGCTACTTGAGCATGAGCGCGTTCCAAATAATCAAACATAAAACGTTAGAAGATCCAAAATTCGAGAACAACAATTTGAAGGCGAAATTATTGATTTACCTTATTTGTTTGAGTGTTTGTTGAGCAGAAATCTTGGACTCCATTTGGTTCAATCATTTGTATCACAACATGGAAACATATTTGGATATTTGCAATCTGAATAAAAACATTTGAACAACGTATTTGAATGCCTGGATAGGTATTTAAAACATCTTTAATAAATCTTACAAAACCTCAAAACTTTTGACAAATTGTAATAGGATAAGATGTGGTTTTGTTCATCTTTTCCCTCTGAACACATGGGAAAAAGAATTCTTTCAATCGGATTTGAAACGAAAAGTTGGTATTTTAAAGTTTAGATAGAAGAAAGAGAAAATATTTTCGATTAAGGGGAACTCAAATGTCACTATTGCATATATACTCAAATGAAGTCACATTTATTTTTTTTGGGGGGGTGTTCAAAAAAAAAAATTTTTTTTTTTTCCCTTACATGGCCAAATGGACCGTCTCACACAATTTAAATAAAACTACAAGTATTTTGCTCTAAACGCTTACTTGAATGGAAAATCCAAATAAAATGATACAAAGATACAAAGATTCTTGAATAACTAAAACAAACGGGACATTTATTTTCTTTTTCTAATTTTTGGATATTGTTGACTCGACTTTGAATTTGATATCGACTCTTCTTCAGCAATTTGTTTGTTCCTTATTTTGTGTGTTACAATCAAGTAGCGAACTAGATTTTTGAGGTTGAAGAAAGAAGTGTAAAGCTCCCAATTTAATTGTTATTCTCTCTCTAGGAAAAAATGACAAGATCGGTAAATATTGCATATGCTTGATAAGGGTAACCGGTATTTTAACTTGGGTAAGTATAAGATTTACCAAAATTTGGTCTTTTAATTACTTGTTCCAAAATGTTGCCATTTTTCCATAAACGCCTGAAAAAGGTCATTTATGCTTCCTTCACCATCTTTAGGGTTTTTGGCACTTTTCGTCAACATTTTCCGATTTTAACAATTTGTCCCTAAACTTCTAACGTTGGAAATTCCCTCCTCTAACTTGCTAATTTGTTATAAAGTTATCCATCTTACAAATGTTGTTATGAATTTTGGTCGGATTTGGGATTGAAAGTT
Source organism: Ficus religiosa (assembly GCA_024759925.1). Taxonomy (NCBI): domain Eukaryota; kingdom Viridiplantae; phylum Streptophyta; class Magnoliopsida; order Rosales; family Moraceae; genus Ficus; species Ficus religiosa. Next base: position 8,147 of record JAFMPE010144098.1, read on the forward strand.
AAGGAACTGAGAGATTTGTACAAGGGTTTGAATTCCTAATTGAATTCTTAATTTTCTGAAAAATTAATTTCTTTTTATTATTGGTAAGTAATTTAGAAGTTTTTAGTTATCTTAATATACCATATTTTAATTGTAAAAATTTTATTAAATTCCTCCACTGGCATAAATCATAGATCCGTTACCGGCATGAACTCTTTCTTTCTTTCTTTCTTTCTTTTTTTGGTTTTGTTTTTCCCCATGCTGGAGGTACATGTGCTTGTTATATGTCATCTAAATTCTAATTTGCAAATTTATTGTAAAAATTTAATACATCAGACCAAATAATTAAAACAAAAATTGAATGTTTTCTCTCAAGCTATTATGAACAATTCCTACGAGGAATAAAATATCACATTATTTCGGATTCTGAATTTTAGTTCTTCAATTGTGTAGATGAGAAATTGCTTCATTATTGGCGATTAGAAGTTGATGGAAGGTGTCCCAGTTGTTTCTTTTTTTTTTTTTTCCAGAAAAAAAAAAGAAAGAATATAGGTCAACCATTAATAGTATTATTGTCGGTTTACATTGCGAAATTAATAAACATATATTATATGATTTTATTTTATTTTATTTTTCCATATTGTTCAGCTTCTATACTCTTCATTTATGTATATGCTACAACAAACTGATTTCCTCTAGAGTATTTTTTTTTAAATCCTCTAATATATATATATATATATTAATTTTCATCTTCTTTAGAATGATTACCAACTTTTTGCATATAATTGCTGCAATAGTAATACAAAAAATTTTTTTAAGGAAATATAACAATCTTATTTTTAGTAAACATAACAGCGGGCAAAAAAAAAAAAAAAAAAAAAAAAAAAAAAAAAAAAAAACCTTAATCTGGCTCATTAAAAAAAATACACACGCACACAAAGAGAAAGGAACATGTAAATTATAACAAAATGAAACCTTTACTACGAAAAGATTGTATCTTCATTATTCATAACAAAAGAAGCTTGTACCCTCAATTGCTGAGTAGTGGGAACTTGGAACCAAACGGGGAATTGAGTCTTGGTGTTTTCTAACATTAGTTGCTCAAACCTCAATCTCATTGTTAGTTGTAAGGGTACATTTTTTTCGGCACCAAAATAAAAAAAAAATAAAAAAAGTTGCTAGGGTAAATAAGTCATCAAGAAGAAAATAGAGAAACATAAAACTTGTAAGAGTAAATTTTTTTTTTTTTGGGTGTAAATATGAGCCGCTCAACTCACGCATGCCAGGTGTGTAAGCCCTTTTAACATAAACAAAGATCAATCCAACCGACTTTATAATCCAACAGATTAAGGGCGGTCTGGTTCAGAACCGACCATATATTATATATGTGAAATAATTTAAAAATCTTTAAAAATTACTATGCAAGCCAGATTCTAAGTCATAGACCTAGTCTCACTCAACCCACCCATCATGTAGGCCAGAGCCGAGTTCATTTGATCCGGTATATATTTAGAGCGTTAAAGTAAATAACAATAAATGATCTATTGTCATCTCAAATCTGCCTATTTTTTCACACTTTTTTTTAATCATTTAAAATTTAACTGTAAGTTATTACACTCTTATGTTATTCCATAAAGTCCCTATAATTAAACTGTAATTCACTCACAAATTCCCTACAATCCCCCTTCCCAACCCCCCCCCCCCCCCTTTTTAACAACCATTTTCCTTTTCCAATTATCATTTTCTACAAATTTTCTTCTTCTCATAAAAAAGATATATACATATTTCATTTGTCTTTTATGTGCAATTGTTTTGCTTTTTTCCTTTCTCCATCCTTTCTTTATTTAGTTACTACAAGTTTTTCCTCTCTTTTCCCCCCGCTGTGTCGCTCTCCAACAAGTGGATAAATTGTTTAATCATTCTTAAAATACATGCTTGGAATTTTGTGAAATCTTTCAACTAAAATATAATTTTGTGAATTATATATGAATTTGGTCCTTTCTAGTTTTTAGATATAAAACTACTAGATTTGTTAGCTACGTGGTCAAAGCAAACTAAAATATTTATTTAGTTGTATGTGTATATATATATATATATATATAACATAGATATCTTTATTTTTCTTTAGTATAATAAACTCTTGGTATGCTAAACTCTTTATGTACTAATAAAAAAAAATTAATATGATGAGGATATCACTTCTGCAATATTAATTAAAAGATTTATGAATTCTTTATATATATATATAACTTATATTATGGTTTAATCCTTAAAAAAAATTTTACGTGGCGAAACTCATAGGTATAATTTTTTTTTTTTTGGGGGTTAATATGCATTATACCTAAAACTCTATTTTTCTTTTTAATACTTAAAATGAGATATACGAAGAGTACCTTTTATAATACTTTTTCCACTAAAGTGAATTATGTGTGCTTACAAATATAGTCTAGTGATAATTTCACTCAAGATGAAGAGTTCAAATCTTCCACCCTAAGTTTAAAAAAAAAAAATGTGACTTATGTCAATAGATAAACTAGGGAGAGGTTGTAGTAGAGCTTCTCTCAGAGTAATTACTGGTAAAGTTTTTTTTTTGAACCGTTAACATTTAATCGAACGGTTAAAATATTGTTGATGTACCATACTTATCATATACTTTACCTCATATTATCCTTCTCGCCACCTTCAGCGACCCACCCCAAGCCCCACCCCTGGCTACCCCCGACCCAACCGCGGTCCCCCATGCCCCGGCACCCCCCGCTGGCCCCAAGGCGCCCCCCCAGGTCCCTTCTTCCTCAGCAACCCTACCCTAAGCCCCCCTCCCCCGGTCTCCCTCTACCCCCCTCGCCCCCCTCCCTTGACGGGGACCCCCCACCCCCCCCTCTCTCTCTTCTCGGCCCGCAGCCCCCCCTCCTCGGACTCCCCACACCCCCAAAGGGACCAACTCCCCGCGGTGAGAGAAGAGAGAGAGGGGGGGTCACCGTTGGGGGTAGGGGTGGGGGGTCGTCGTGGGGCAGGGGGTAGGGGTTCGGGGGCAGGGAGAGAGGAGAAGAAAGAGAGAGGGGCACCGGGTGGCCGGGGTGGTTGGGGGCTAGGAGAGAAGAGAAGAGAGAAAGAGGGGTAGAGGGGGCC
>JAFMPE010144154.1:0-12829 GCA_024759925.1 Ficus religiosa
TGACTGCAATCTTTAACCACAACAAAAATTAGTGACTAAAAGAATATTAGTCACAACCTTATGACTAAAAGTAGCTTTTAGTTACATTAAAATGTTGTGATTAAAATGTTACAAGAAAATGTTGTGACTTAAGTTCATTTTTTTTTTTTTTTTTTTGGTAGCGAGTGTTGAATTTAATCCATTTCACTAAAAAAGGACTAGTTAAGTTCAAGAATTATTGGGGCAGCTCTAGGTTTATTACCAACAATGCAATGCTGCTTAAGAACAATAAGATCATGAGTAGAGTTTTCCATGGTCCCATTATCTAGATCATGTTTTTAATAAATTGAGAGAAGAGACAGCTGACATCAGGCTTTTCAAGCACATCCTAACTAAGTTGTCATCTTTTTCTCTTCAAAACCTCCAACTCTATGTTATGAATCTAGTTAACTTCAAGAATTTTTGGGAAAATACTAGGTTTATTACACACATAAAGTACCAATTAAGAAAATTTTGATCAGACGTTTCACATTTCTTCTCTAACGCCATTTCGATCATTCATACATTATATATATATATATATATATAATGTAGATATATAATTTAATGAATTGAAAAGAGTGGATAACTAGCGTCAAGGTTCAAAAAACAAACCAATTAAATTAGCTTCTGTTTCGAAACCTATCGCACGCTAAGCCTCCTTCTTACATATTAGAAAAGAATTTTAAAAAAAAAAAAAAAAAAGTGTAAACAAGGCTGACAAAATCACAAACCAAAGTTGTTCCAAGTCGTCCATTAAGATTAAATATTATCATGTTTCTAATTTTCCAAGTCCATTAAGATTAAACAATAGCAAAAATCCAAAGCTTAAAGAGATGGGGTACCCACATTTTGCTTTTAGGGTCGGAAAGAAGAACCTGATCCTTCACCAACTCAAATTTAACTATAATTTTTTTTACTGTAAGAAAAACGAGAATATTTTATTTTATCTTTAGATTTCTATCACTCTAATAAAAAGGTTGGATAAGTAAGCAGGTGATCAATAACTGTAACGATTAATATATGAATCTAATAGAAATTAAACCGTAAATTTTATGTAATTAAGATGAAAATTTTTATAATTCTATGATACAATGTGTCCGCATGTCAATAATTATTTTTTTCATTATGCAAGTAATTTGGGAATTTGTAAAATTTCCATCAAGGGCAAAAATACATAAAAGAAACTGATAATGGAAATCCCAATAAAGATGCCAAGTCCACAATTCAATTTTATTATGTAAAGAAGTAGAACTTACAAGTGTTTTTGAATCAATTTATGGTAGTCAGAATTTAATTCTGAATCATAAAACTGATTCAGAAAAAGAAAAAGAAAAAAAGAAAAAGAAAAAGATGGTTGTCCACATATTAGATGTTGGACTACAAAATAAGTTGGCTGAATAAATAAGTTAGATTATGTTTTTAAAGTATAAATTATTCACAGATTAAAATTTTTTTAAATTTCAATAGTTATGTGAAGGGTAAAAATTTCAGTATAAAAGTGTTGACGGGTCAAACTTGCCTAACAAATCCCATAGTGATGGGGTTCCCCGAGAACTATCACGGCTACAAGAACACACAAAAATAGAAAAAAGTAAAGCGCAAAAAAATAGTGAACACAGAGATTTATAGTGGTTCACCACCTTAAAACTAGTTACGTCCTCTCTTTGCTTGAGGGCTTCACCATAATTTCAGTATTACAAATGGTGTAATTTGCCAAGTTTTGAGATAGGGTATCCGGAGGCCATTTTACCATGTATTTATAGCCTCCTAAGAGACAACCCATGGCAATATTTAAAATATAAAAGGACTACACATTTGAATTTAACTGTATGGATAATCTTCAAAATATTAGATCCTGGCAAGGAAAATCTAATAATCTCAACAAATATTTTTGATTCAAATATCTGAAATAAGTCCTCCGAGATTCTTGGGTTTCGTTATCGCTAGGAGCGAATCTAGCCACATGATAAATATTATCATGTTTTATATTTCCAAGTCGCCCATTAAGATTAAACAATAGCACAGATCAGAAGCTGAAAAAGGTGGGTAACCCCATATTTTGCTTTTAGGGTGAAAGAAGAACATTATGTTATACTTTAGATGTCAATCATACATTGGAGAGCAGAGTCCCTGATGTTGAGGTTAATTTACAATCAACATGACTTAAAAAAAAAAAAAGGGTTAAAACTACCAATTAAGAAAATTTTGACCAGACGTTTCACATTTCTTCTCTAACGCCATTTCGATCATTCATACATTATATACATATATATATATATTATATAATGTAGATATATAATTAAATGAATTGAAAAGAGTGGATAACTAGCGTCAAGGTTCAAAAAACATACCAATTAAATTACCTTCTTTTTCAAAACCTATCGCACGCTAAGCCTCCTTCTTACATATTAGAAAATAATAGATTTAAAAAAAAAAATGTAAACAAGGCTGACGAAATCACAAACCAAAGTAGTTCCAAGTCATCCATTAAGATTAAATATTGTCATGTTTCTTATTTTCCAAGTCGTCCATTAATATTAAACAGTTGCAAAAATCCAAAGCTTAAAATGGTGTGGGTACCCACATTTTGCTTTTAGGGTCGGAAAGAAGAACCTTATCCTTCACCAAGTCAAATTAAACTATGATTTTTTTTTAACACGGTAAGAAAAACGAGAAAATTTTATTTTATCTTTAGATACCTATCACGCTAATAAAAAGGTTGGATAAGCAAGTAGGTGATGACTAACTGTAATGATTAATATATAAATCTAATTGAAATTAAACCATAGATTTTGTGTAATTAAGATGAAAATTTTATAATTTTATCATATAATGTGTCCTCACGTCAATAATTATTTTTTTTTTATTATGCAAGTAATTTGGGAATTTGTAAAATTTCTATCAAGAGCAAAAATACATTAAAAAAAAAACTGATCATGAAAATCCCAATAAAGATGCCAAGTCCATAATTCAATTTTGTTATGTAAAGAAGTAGAACTTACAATTGTTTTTGAATGAAGTTATGGTAGTCAAAATTTAATTCTGAATCGTAAAACTGACTTAGAAAAAGGAAAAGAAAAAGATGGTTGTCCACATATTAGATGTTGGACTACTAAATAAGTTGGTTGAATAAATAAGTTAGATTATGTTTTTAAAGTAAAAATTATTAATAGCTTAAAAATTTAAATTTCAAAAGTTATGTGAAGGGTAAAAATTTCAATATAAAAGTGTTGAGCGGTAAAACTCTCCTAACAAATCCCACAATGATGGGGATCCACGAGAACTACTACGGTCACTAGAACACACAAAAATAGAGAAAAGTAAGGAAAGTAATAAATACAGAGATTTATGCAGATTCACCACCTTAAAGCTAGTTATGTCCTCTCTTTGCTTGGGGGCTTGACTATACTTTCAGAATTGCAAGTGGTGTAATTTGTTAAGTTCTGAGATAGGGTTTCCGGATGCCACTTTACCATGTATTTATAGCGTCCTAAGAGATAACCCTTAGCATATTATACAAAAGGATTACATATTTGAATTTAAATCTATGGATAATCTTCAAAATGGTAGATTCTAGCTAAGAAAATATGATGATATCGAACAATAATTGAGATTTAAATATGTAAAACAAGTCCTCTGAGATTCTCAGGTTTTGATATCGCTACAAGCGAATCTAGTCACATGATAAATATTATCATGTTTATATTTTCCAAGTCGTCCATTAAGATTAAACAATAGCACAAATAAAAGCTTAAAAAGGTGGGTAACCCCATCTTTTGCTTTTAGGGTGAAAGAACATTACGTTATACTTTAGATATAAATCATACATTGGAGAGCAGAGTCCTTGATGTTGAGGTTAATTTATAAGCAACATGACTTCAAAAAAAAAAAAAATTGGCTTAGAAGTACCAATTAAGATAATTTTGACCAGACGTTCACATTTCTTCTCTAAACCCATTTCGATCATCCATACATTTTATATATATATATATATATATATATATATAGTAGATATATAATTAAATGAATTGAAAAGTGCGGACAAGTAGTGTCAAGGTTCAAAAAACATACCAATAAAATTAGATTCTTTTTCAAAACCTATCGCACGCTAAGCTTCCTTCTTACATATTAGAAAATAATAGATTTAAAATATATATATATATATATGTAAACAAGGCTGACGAAATCACAAACCAAAGTGGTTCCAAGTCATTCATTAAGACTAAATATTGTCATGTTTCTTATTTTCCAAGTCGTCCACTAAGATTAAACAATAGCAAAAATCCAAGGCTTAAAAATATGGGGTACCCATATTTTGCTTTTAGGGTTGGAAAGAAGAACCTTTTCCTTCACCAACTCAATCTTAACTACAATTTTTTTTAACACAGTAAGAAACAGGTGGTCTTACTTAGTTGAGTCTAGTTGTTGTGTCATGATTACGCTGCCTCGAATCGTGTGCCTCAAAAACCGCAACCGTCACACCGTTTCAGTTCATAGTCACTTCGTTTCTGACTTTTGAATCTTAGCCATTGATTTAATTTTCAAATTCCCACCCTTTCGTCTTCCTCATGTATTTGCTATGTCATTTTGAACCATTAGATGGGCATCTTTTTGATCTGGTGGTTGGGGTTTAATGACCATTTTGACCTATAAATAACCCCAAATTTCTTGGAAAATGCTTTGTTTATTTTTATCTTCTTCGTAAAAAAAATAGAGGAAAACCTAGAAATTCCATTTCTTCTCCAAACTGTTGCTCCTATACGTCCGTCCGACCCTTGCAAGCACAAACCCTATTATAGAAAACAAAAAACCCACCAAATTACTTATCTTGGTCTGCCGTTTCGTTTCTCTAAGACTTCGAGCTTTTGTTCGCGTGAATGTCAAGAGCTTGGTCGGAGTTTCTTCACTTCTTCTATAACCTCATTCTCACAGGTACGAAAAAGTTCTTCCTTTCTAAGTTTTGCGCTTTTTTAAGTGTGAACTTAATTGTCTAGGAACACAATCTTGATGTATGTAGGCACTTAGGAACTTAGGGTTGTCTTTCCTCTTTCCCAAATCTTTTCTGCTAGTCTTTTTGTCTTCTTGGCCATTTAGGTTAAGTCCATTAGGTTTTTGTTTTTCTTCTCTTTTAAGATTAGAAATTTATGTCAACCTTTATTTCTAGGGGCTGAGAACAGCCTTTAGATCCTAATTAGGCCAAATCATCATGGCGTGCAAGTACCCGTTCTATTATTGAAACCATAGCGGTTGTCCCTCTCCTCACGATTACAGTCCCGATACCCGGGAGGAAACGCCCTGCTCATGGGGTCGAAATTCCTATGCAGTTGGTGCCCTTGGAAGTACTGGACATCTGAACAGCTAGATTTGACGAGGATGAAGAAGACTTGGAAGTAGATGCCAAGCTTGCGAGATTCTAGGAAAATGAGAGAAAGTATGCAGTTGATCCTCTCGAGTATTCGGTAATAGAGCAGGGTCAGTTGTTCCCGAGGGATGAGTCTTTGGATGCCACCACTCTCTGGTCTCGGGTCCAGGATTATAACGTGGTCTTGGCATTAGGGATCACCATGCCTTCATTGAACATATGGAGTATATCATCCCTAAGTATGATGATCGAGCATGTAACCCACCTATGGATTACAATATAGTTTATACTCGATCTTAGCCATTGGGGTGTTACCTCCATTACCATCCCTTGGTAAAGGAGGTTTTAAAACAATTTAAGATCTTTCCATCCTAGTTACATTTGAATGCCTAGAGGATGTTGTCAGGTGCCATCTTGATCTGGCAAGTGCACTTGAAAGCCGACTTAATATCCAGGGAATTTATGTACCTGTATACTCTTAAGTCGATCCCTGACTCCAAAGGGTGGTACATAGTCGCACACTATCCTAAGGATCTATAATTGATCACTGACAACCCAGACTCCAACCATTGGTTAAAGGTTTCGTTTATGTTTGTTGGTGGCCGATACTGGAAAATTTTCACGAAGGGAGATTACCTTATTCCCGTTAGGCATTTTTTTGAAGTAGTCGGTAGGAACTTTTTTTTCACATTGCTCGTTTACCTTTGATATATTATATGATAGCTAACAACATTGTTTCTTGTATAGTTCCCCACCCCCCCCCCACCCTGTTTTGGAGTTTCGTGGAGCTGCTCTTGTCTAGATCCTTAAGGCTTTCACTCTGTCGGAGGACCACAGGAGTTTCAAATTTTTAGCAACAACCGAGAATAGGCTGCCATCAAGGTTGAGGTAGAGGAAGAAGAGAAAGAATGTCAAGCTCTTCTTCCGTCGATTCAGCCTATAAGGGTCAAGCCACCTACGATAATGATCTCAAACGGTGAAGAGGAATAAGAAAACCAAGGGAACGATAAGATGCTTCTACACTTGTTCATTTTCGTAACTTTATTTTCATTGTTTTTGGTCATGTCCTTTTGACTGATACAGAAATGAAAAGGAACAGAAAGTGCCCTGATGTCCTCAACCTCAAACGATAGAAAACTGGCAGGAGCTTTCAGGGAACTAGTAGCCAAGCGGGAGCTACTAGAATAGCAGTAGTAGTTTGCGAAGAGGGACAGCTATCTAAGTTAAGTTCGATCCAAAGGCAGGAGCGGGTTGCTCTTGACAAGGGGATCCTCAATGTTTCTTCACAACAAGCTCACCATCACTTCCCAATCGCTGATGCTGATCCTAAATCTCAACTGTGGAATCTCAATACTCGATTGCCGCTGTATTTTCCACTCATTCTTGATGTCGCTTGGTAGCATGTTGATAAGGATAGCTAGTCCAACCTGATCGATTTCGGAGCTCCAGACCGACTCGGCTCGGGTGTCGATAGTATTACTCAGGTGAGCTGATACTTTCTTAGGCTTTTTTTTCCTGATATATCCATATTTTCTTAAATTTTCACACATACCCTTTTTCTCCTAGGGGCTGCTCACCATTCTGTTGGCCAGCATGGAGCTGACTGGTAGTGACCGGTTGGTCAAGACCCTGAAGAAGAGGATAGCCAACCTCGACTCGGAGCTAACGACCACTAAGTTAGAACTTCAAGCTTTAAAGCTAGTAGCTAGTTACAAGTGCACTTTGGTAGCTATCTTTAAGGCTGATCAAGATAAGGCGAAGAAGGAGCTGTCTGAATTAAGGGCTCGGGTACAGGTTGAAAGGCTCGCTATCGACAAAAAAGGCCGGTGTTGCCAAGTTAGAGACATTGTTATCGACTAGGCATCAACCCAGGAAGCTCGATGGCGAGAAACTGTTGAGGCCTTCAAAAAGTCGAAGGAGTTTAAGGACCTTAAAGATGGATTTTACTTCACCAATTTTGATGGTGCGGCTGAAGAATGCTAGTAGAAATACCATGATTTGGACTTCAGTTTCTTAACTGATGATATTGCCGATTAGAGTATAGTAGAAGGTTCTTCCAAAACCAGGACTACTGAGACCCAAGTCGAGTCGTCCGACAACCCCTCTCACGATTCCTGAACCTTATTTTTCATTTTGTTTCTTCTTTTATTTTATTATATTTTTCAGCCTAGTCAGTTATTTTGGAACAATGGGCCATGGTGCCCGAATTTGTACTTAATTATATTCCTCAGTAGCTTGTTTATAATTTTTCTTAAGTTTTGAATGACTTTGAGGTACTTATTAGTAGTTTCTTTACTAAGGTTGCTCTTTCAGGTACCCGCCTTGATTATTGATTCCCTTAAGAGGGGTTCTTAACTGAACCACCTCTAGGCATCCATTGTCCCATAAGAGGGGTTTAATGTTGCCAGTGCCTAGTTCTTCCCTTAGGAATTTTTTGAAGGAATTTTGTAAATTTTGGATTTTTGTAGGATATTGATACTTACCCCCCATATCTAGGATTGATCATTGTCTGGTCATGGACATGTGTAATGTGGCTTTGTGTCGAAGCTGGAAAATTTTTGCTATAGAGAAATTAAACATGAATTGAGATTGAAATTTAATTAAAGATAACGATATGATGAACATAAAGCTGGGGAAAATAATCCCTAAAATAACATAAAATTCCTAAAAATTATTATAGCTGCCTAATAGTCTAATCTAATGGACTTTTATTGATAATAAAATATAAGATGTTCAGCATTCCATAACCTCTCGATAATATGCCCCAAAAAGTGACTTCTAAGGGCATTCCCATTTTGGGCCCAAGGTGCCATCGCTAGGGTTCCTAGTGTTAAACATTACTTTTCAAAGGACAAGGTTGCCTATTGAAAAGTGACGAGGGCAGACTTTCTTGTTTTAGTATCAGATAGATCGTTGCTAGTATGCCGCTAAACTTAATTGGTACTCTATTCAATGTTCTTTAAGTTGATTCAATTCGGCTTTCTGAAATTCTTCATTTTCTTCTTTTCAGTATGCTGTTATTCGGGACATAGACATGGTTACCTCGATTGAAGCAATGGCTTCAGTGCCATAAGCTAATGAGAAGGGGGTTTCCCCCATAGTGTACTTTTGGGTTGTTTGGTAAGCCCACAGTACTTTAGGTAATTTTTAGCACATTTGCCTTTAAGGTTTTCTAAGTGAGTCTTCAAGGTATGCTTGATGATCTTGTTGATTGTTTCACCCTGCCCGTTGCTCTTAGGATGTCTAACCGTAGAGAAATGTTTTTTAATATCGACATCTTTACAGTGCTGGACTATTTTGGCATTGTTGAGCTGCTTTCCATTATAAGATATTAACGAATACGGTATCCTAAATTTGTAGATAATGTTTTTCTAAATGAAGTTCATGTAGTTGGCTTTCGTGATGGATGCGAGAGGTTCAGCCTCTGCCCATTTGGTATAGTAATCGGCAGTAATGATAGCAAACTTGTAGTCATGAGGTGAGGTGAGGTGTGCAAGGGGCCAATTAGGTCTATTGCCAATTTAGCGAAGGGCTAGGGACTCACTTTCATGCAAATATGAAGGCATCCTGCTTAATGGCGGGCCAAAAATAATCCTATCGTTGGAATTTATGAGCTAACGACTGCCCTTCGGTATGGCTCCCACACATCTCTTCATGAACCTCTTTCTACACATGTTGTACCTTTTATCTATACAAGCACTTAAGGAGTACAGTTGAATAACCTCATTTAGAAAGTAACTTCTCATACAAGACATACTTGGCGGCTCTGTACCGTAGTTTTCGATCCTCAAATTTATTTTCTAGTTGGACTCTATCTCGAAGGTAAGTAATAAGAGGCGCCATCCAATAGTCATTTTCAATTACTTGAAATGCTTGTGGCTCATCGGCTTTCTGTATGACTAGCATGTCAAGCATTTCTAATGGCATGATCTTGAGCAACTCGGAATTGTTAGTGGTAGCTAACCTAGCCAAAGCATGAGCATTGTTGTTATCAGCTTTAGGGATCCAGACAACTTCATAATAGGCGAACTTGCTAAGCTCCTCTCTTACCTTTTTCAATTACATCGTCATTTGCTCACCTTAAGCTTAATACTCGTCTTTGACCTGATTTACCACCAGCTGGAAATCATTGTGAATCATAATAGATTTTGTTCCTATGTGTTGTGCTAGATGGACATCGGCGAGTAGTGATTTGTACTCAACTTCATTGTTTGATGCCTTAAACTTGAACCTGATAGCGGAAGTCAACTTGTGGCTTGATGGACTCTCAAGAATTATTTCGACGCTTGAACTGTGTTCAATGGAAGAACCATCTACAAATAGCTTCCACTTGGGCAGATATTCAGCAATGTTGACCTCTTATTCTTTGGGCTTGTGGCTAAACTTTACAACAAAATCGGCTAAAGCTTGTTCTTTGATGGCGATTCTTGGGTTGAACCCAAGGTCATATTTTTTGGGTTCGATAAACTATTTAAGTAGCCGCCCTAAAGTTTTTGGCTTTTGTAGGATTTGCCTCAGTAAATAATTGGTAAGAACTTCAACACTATGGGCCTAGAACCAATGCCGAAGTTTTTTGGTTATTACCATTGAGGTCGAAACTAACCTTTCTATTTCCAAGTTTCGGGATTCAGCATCAAGTAACCTCTTACTAACATGATAGACCGGGAGTTGAACTCCGTTTTCCTCCCTAAATAGTATTGAGATAACTGCATATTTATATACCACAAAGTAAACAAAAGATTTCTCCCCAGGTACTAGTTTTGATAGAAATGGTGGCCTACAGAGATGTTCCTTGAGTGTTTGGAAGGTTGCTTCACATTCTTCAGTCCACTGAAATTTCTTATTGTCTCGTATTACATTAAAGAACGGGACACACTTTTCAGTTGCCTTGGAGATAAATCTGTTAAGCGCTGCAACACAACTTGTTAGTTTATGCACATCCTTAGGTCACCGAGGTGGTTCCATGTCAGTAAGAGCCTTAACCGTTTTGGGTTTTACCTCAATCCCTCTTTGATTAACCATGAAACCTAGGATTTTCATTGAGACAACTCCAAATGCACGTTTCATTAGATTGAGCTTCATCTGGTACTCACGGAGTTTAACGAACGTATCTTCTAGTTGGCTGACATGGTCTTTTGCCTTGATGCTTTTGACTAGCATATCATCTACATAGACTTCTATTGTCTCGCCAATCTATTCCTTTAATATGCGATTGACTAACCTTTGGTAAGTAGCGCTGGCATTCTTTAAACCAAAAGGCATAACCTTATAGCAATAGTCCTTGGTCGGTGATTAAGGCAATATGCTTCTCGTCAGGCTTGTGCAGGGGGATTTGGTTGTGCCTGAAATTGGCATCCATAAAACTTAGTAGCTCATTCCCAGTAGTTGCATCCTTGAGTTGATCTACTTTGGAAGAAGGAATCCGTCCTTAGAGTAGACCTTGTTAAGATCGAAGAAATCTACACAAGTATGCCACTTCATGTTGGGTTTCTTTACGAGTTCCAAATTGGATATCCAGTCAGGATAATGTACTTCCCGGATGAAGTTATTATTGATTAACTTGTCGACCTTTTCCTTCAGGCCACTGTACCATTTTGCGTTCATGGGGTGACGCTTTTAGCTTTTAGGTTTATAAGTGTGGTCGATATTAAGCTTATGACTCATAATTTGTAGATCAATTCCTGCCATGTTGTGTGTCCAGGGAAAAACATCCAAGTTACGTTTCATGAATGCCTCGATATCGGTTCTATCCTTTTTAGAAAGACTGGAACCTAGTTTGAGGACAATGGAGGGTTCTTGGTTGTCGACCTGTATTTCTACTAGGTCCTTGACTAGCCCGGTGCCCAACTTGTCATCGTAAAGGTGGGGGTCGAGATCTACATCTAGTTGACTTGTTGGCACCATCATGTTTTACCTTCTCAATTTCCAGTAGTTGTGACTCTGAGTAGTTAGGTACGACATCTATATATGTAGTCTTAGATTTATATTGATTTCCTTTTACTTGTTCGGTACCTTTTGTAGTTGGGAACTTCATAGCTTAATGGTATATAGAGGTGACTGCCTTTGATGCCCTCAGAGTTGGTCTTCCTATCACAACATTAGTAGGGATCTACCCTTAATCCTAAGGAAACTAGTCATAGTAGTTATCGTGAAAGGGTGAGTACCAATGGTAATCGCGAGTTGCATTAACCCTTCCAGGATTATGGAGTCACCTGTAAAACCATATAGCAGATGAATTGTGGGCACCATCTACTCATGCTTGAGTCTCATCTTGGTAAAGGCATCATGGTATAGGATAGTGCCAGAACTTCCGTTATCTACTAGAATACGCTGTACAGTATGGTTACCTATTATAGCTTCAATCACTAGAGCATCATTCTGGGGAAAATGTACTCCTCCTGAGTCTTCTTTAGAGAAAGTTATTTTGACCTCTGACTTCTTAGGTACCTTTTGCGGCTGTTCTTGCAGACTTACCATGGTATGGTAGAAGTTGTCTTTGGCTTCTATAGTGTATTGCTTTTGAGACCTCGGAGTGTCTTCTCCAATGTAGAGACCTCTCATGACAGTCCAAATCGTGTCGGTATGTACTTCGTGGTGATCATCTTTTTCAGTGCTTTGATCTCAGTCATTGCTCCGCATGTTGTCTCTTCTATCTTCCTAGCGGTCGAAATGCTCATCTCTCCTACGGTCGTTCCTACCTTTCTTATTTTCTTTTTATATTCTTTCAGGTACCCTTGCCTAATCAGATATTTTATTTTATTCTTTAAGTCATTGCACTCGGAAGTTAACTAACCTACCTCTCCATGGAAGCTGCAATATTTAGATTCATTTCTTTTGGCCGGGTCTCTCTTCATTGGTGGGGGGTCAGCACAATAGGTCTTTGTGTCTAATCTGGTACCAGATATCTTCTATGTCGGCATTTAACTCGGCATAAGTGTTGAATCTCTTAAACGATGGACACCTGTCATCGTTACTAGATTTTTTTCTCTTATTAGGAGACTCTATGTTGCCAATTTCGGCTGGCCTTTTCTTCTGGTCAGACAATTCTCCACCACTAACTATTGCAAATTTTTCCCTACGGTTGCAAAGGATCTAAGCTTCTTTAGCATTGATAAACTTTGTGACCTTGTTGAGGAACTCTTTCTAAGTTTGCAGAGGTTTAACATCCAAGTCACTCTGAAAAGGAATATAGATGCTTATAGTATTGATGGCACCTAGCAAACAGGCTTCTTCCGAGCAGTTCCCAATGATAGCTACTTCTTTGTTGTACCTGGCCAACCGATCCTTTAATGTTTCATTGAGGCCTTGGTACATCGACATGAGGCATTCCTTAAGGGTTGCGATTTTCTTAACTCCAATATATTGGTCCCTAAATGCCTTTTATAGTTCATTCCAACTACTGATAGATTTTAGCTTCAATTTTGTGTACTAGTTTTTTGTGGCGTC
>JAFMPE010144154.1:13178-34691 GCA_024759925.1 Ficus religiosa
CAAATAGGTGTTATACCTTCGTAGATGGTTGTCTGTGTCCCATCAAACAGAGGCATAGTAGGCAGCTTAAATTTGTCAGGGACAGGGACCACTATTACCTTAGTTATGAAACGTTGAGTGACTTCTTTGACTTTTTCTCGAGCCTCTCCATTCACCGCGATCTCCAGTTCTCTCATGTGAGTTAAGAGATTTTCGGTGACCTTGGCCCCCAAGTTTAAAGTTATGGCTTGACAATTATCAATTTAATTTGCTTGCAGAGGTCTTCATTCAGAACAGATTGGCCCATATTCTGGATTGTCCTAGAATCGGCTATTGGATTTGGAGGTTGTGTTCCAAGCGTTCCTATTCTGACACCCTGAACTTAGGTCGCCTGACTTCCATTTTGCCTCCAATTTCTTTTCTAATTCCTCTTTTGTCGGCTCTCGATAAATCATGTGCTTACATCAAGAAGGTTCTGGGTTTCAGTAGTAATTTCAGTTTGATTGTTCTGAGCATTCTGGGGCTCAGGATCTTTGGCTGCCCTATGGGGCTGGCCATTTTTGTCCACAACTTTCTCGCAACGGTCAACGGTTTCATCTTGGCGTTATTCGGTTGACATGCATGTTCAAGGAATAATGCTATCGTTTCCCTTAAGTCATTCAGGTTGCTGACAACTTCTCAAACAGTATTGGCCAGTTCCCCAACTCGTCCTTCTAATTGTGTAATTCTAGTATTCGGCCTTCTTGGTGCACGAGGAACCGATGGCTCCTTAACGGGTACCACTTTAGCATCTCTTATTCGGTTTCGGCATCTTGCCATTAGACTGTTCTTGAGGGGATCTTTTCCTAGGGTTTTTCTTAGGGTTTCGAAGGTTCAAGCCCTTTTTCTAGTGCCAATTGTTGACAGGTAAAACTCACCTAACAAATACCACAATGATAGGGATCCCCGATAACTATCACGGCTTCAAGAACACACAAAAATAGAGAAAAGAAAAGTGTAGGAAAGTAGTGAATAGAGAGATTTATAAAGGTTTACCACCTTAAACTAGTTACATCCTCTCTTCACTTAGGGGCTTCACTATTCTTTTAGAATTACAAGTGTCTAATTTGCCAAGTTCTGATATAGGGTTTCTGGAGGCTACTTTATCATGTATTTATAGCCTCCTAAGATATAACCCTTGACAATATTTAAAATACAAAAGGATTACAAATAATGCCCCTCCCCTTTTTCCCCTTATTTACACATATGCAATTTCATGTGCACTGAGATTAAAAAAAAAATAAATAAATAAAAACTATTTAGGTAAGAACTTCAACCAAATGCATTCACAAAAGCATGGGACTTGAAGCTGGCCATCCAATTTAGATGACGACAATATCAATGGTGGTTCAACAATGGATCTGATGATGACACCTCCTACATAATGAGTATAGATCATTCACTAGAGTCTTCATTGATTGTTTTTAGCTCTGATACCATCTTAAAAATAATAATAATAAGAGAATAAAATAAAAGATAAAAGGAGGAGACAAAATATTAACGTAGTTTCATCCATGGACTAGGAATAGAGAGAATATTCACTAGTAAAGAGCTCTTTGAATAGGTTTTTATATAAACACACATTTACAAGTATAAAAAAGGTGAAAGTTACTGAAAGATATCAAATCTTCTATAATCAACTAATCTTATTTCCTAATATGAACAATTAATACAAATAAATCTAAATCTTATATATTACAATCAATCTAAAAATTGGAAAGAATCTTAAAAAATAATTTAAATGAATATTTGACAATATCTCATATCTTAACAAGCTTCTTGTTTTCTCGTGTCGACTAGCCATTGCATTTTAAACTGGCTTGTTATTTCAGAAACCAAGATTCTACTCATTTTCTTCCATTGTTCTCCCCCAACATTGAATGCTGCTGTGAAGTATCCATCACAGATAATGCCAGTTGCCATCGTTTTAGGTCCCGATGCAAACACTGCGTCGTGTTCTGTCAAGATCTCCCTAGCGATTTTTGGCGAATTCAACACGATTACATGAGAATATCTGAAGCGGAAACATCCTGTATTGGTGTTGAGCTCTTTCATGACTCGGTGAATGCACCGATATGCAGGTTTGTTCCTCAGCAATATCTCCGGGGAGCACCCAAGAATCGGCCATATTGCAGATGGACCAGGAGGAAGAGGAGGCGTTACTCGCTTTTTGAAGAAGATAGCTGTGATCAACTTGTTAATCGTGAAGATTATAAAGATGGTCAGAAGGGATAATTTTTGTAGCAAATTTGTTGGACCCCCATAATTCATCTCAAATTTTCTAGTAAAATTTAGGAATCTTATCTGAGAGAACACTCCGGGCTAACGTAAAAGGTCCATAATATTGTAAAGTGAGAAAATTTTAGCAACTTTAGTAAATCTTAGGAATATAATCATCTTTTGTAATAAACGACTCATTTGTACTTATTATCTTATTTACCTACCAACAAGAGCCTCACAGATACCCATTGCATAACTTTAGCAAATATTATGTCTATCATAGTTATTATATAGATATATAACCATGCCATAAAAAAAGAAAATGTGTGCAGATATATAAACTATCTCTTTCACTTTCTTGCATACTTTTTTTTTTTTTTTTTTGTAAAAAGAAAAAAGAAAAAAAAAACATATAATATAGGGATATATATATATATGTATATATATATGAAATTAATAAGTTATGGAGGGTTCTTTATCTACAACCAATTAATAGGCACGAACTATTATGCACTTTCTTTGACTCTTATAATATAATCAATCTTCAGCCCATATATAGTCTATCAATATTTGAATGCAAAATCACAAGTTTTTATATTTGAGCCAACAATATTAATTAGTTTAAGTGCATTCTTTTGCTGGTTTTCTGGATGTGTTTCTTAGACAACAAATTTTATTAAAGAACGTATTCGCACTCGATCGGTAATAATGTGGATGTAGGTAGATGAGTAGCATGTATTAGGAAAAGTTATTGTTTTATAAGGCATTACCTTTATTCCAAATTTCAATTTATTTGTGTTTATTTTAATTTAGGATATTTCTTTTTTGTAGGATTCTATATGGTTCTATATTTATAATTTGTATATTTATATAAGACGTCATTAGTAGTGTTCCTCGTTAGAAAATCATCTTTTCACTCATTTATTTATTTTTTCTTGTTTAATATTTTATTAGCATGACTGCTTGGTTGTTAGGGTCTTGTGGATATGAAAAGATCTTGTATGGCTGATTGGAGTCAATTTTATTAATTTCTAAGTCTTTTTTTAATTTCAAAAAATAAGAAATTAAGACGCCCACCCATAGCAATAACTCACAAGTCATAGTTAATCACTTCCAAACCGTGCAATTCATAAAATCAAATCCCCTCTTTAAAACGCTTCACTCATAAATCTCCACTTTATATATATATATAGAATTGTCTCTTGTCCGATGGAAGAAACGTCTGACAGTAAATCCCACACAGAAAATCAACATAATGTAGAGAAGAGCACAATACAACTTGTTAATAAAAAAGAAAAATTTTTCATCCGGCGATCCACCAGTACCGCACAAAAAGGTCTCGTATACATAGATCATGTTGCTGATCCGCTATCGTATTTGGTCGGTTGCTTTGAAAATGGGAAAGACATGTTTTGAATGTTGAGGCAGCATGTCACGCGCACAAAAAACGTTTTTTATTTTATTCTATTTTATTTATTTAAGGAAAGACGAGTTGTTATTTGATTGGTTTTGGCGTGTTGTATTTGCTCCTTCAGTTTGGAATATATCATATATGTGGTTGCAGTTAATTTGGAGCATAGCTGTACAAGGAAGAAATATTAAACTTGTGATGGTCACAAGTTAAGTGAAATGGACGACATCTGAATTTTAGAAACAAAAAACCAAAATTAGGTTGAGGGTTGTTAGGTAAATGATTTAAATTAGTTTTTGGGTAATTTGTTATTTTATGAATTTGGGAAAATATTAATTTTATGTCCCATTGAAAGCCTATAAATAGACGAATTATGTTTAATTAGAGTTTTGTATGTGGTCAGAAAAATAGAGAGAGTGTATATCTCTTTTTGAGAGAAAGTGAGAAGAGAGATAGACAAATGGTATAAGAGTCTTTTGATAGAGAGATGTTGAGAGTGTTTGACGAGTCGGTAAGAATTTGAAACAGAAATTACCAAGCAAGCCATCATTGGATGGAGAGATAAAATGGTAAAAAATGTCATGTTTGCAATAAATCAGTTTAGTCTGCCTTGTTCGTTCTTTATGTACTTTCTATGAACCTTTATACTCAAGTGATGTTAGAAATCAGTTTAGTCTGTCCTTAGCTCTACACGTTTCCCGTTTGTCTCTCGTCGAACGATCACAATTAAATAAACATTTGAATCCATGAAACGTATTAAAGACTATTCCATATAACATAAATATATACGTATAGTCTCGAATCCGATGACGGATTCGGTGCATTGATTACGTGACAACTAGGCAAGTCAGAGATAATTGAGAGAGGGAGAAGAAAGCGGGACAGTTATTGAGTTTTTTTATGCACATCTGGGTAGGTGATGTTGACAGAGGGAGTAAGGAAATCAAAGAACGCAGTTTTAGGAAATATAAAAGAAATTGCACAAGGCATGGATATGTAATTGTATTATGATAAGTAAAATGTTAGACTGCATTATTTTAACAGATCCGTTTGAGTTGTCGAATTAGGTTAGAATAGTTACTAACATAGAGTACACCGTCACAAGTAACTTACATAGCTGTAAAAAAAAAAAAAAAAAAAAAAAAAAAAAAAAAAAAAAAACCACTGGCATATTTGTAAGTTACACTGTCCATCTGAGTACATAATAGTCAAGAGTAATAAGTAAATTTTCTTTGTCCAATATCAGTTCATCGGCGTCCACACGCAGTAAGTCTCGTGCTGTAGCTCATCGAGCTTGTCGGCCTCTGACGAAGAGCAGGACGTCATCGTTTGCCACTCTTCGTACTCCACGATCGGCTTCCGGCAACGTGGCGACGCTGATGGAAGAGCACTTGTCATTTCTCTTGTCTGTCCTGAAGACGACAATGGCCGTTTCCCTGACCCTCGCCGTGTTCTCCTAGAATTATGCTATTGCCGAAGCGAGGATAATAAAACAGCTTGATCTGGCCGTTGTAGAAGATCTCGTCTTCAGAAATCGGCGACGACACTGACTCTTTCCAGACAAAAGTGAATTCAAATTCATTATCCTCGACATCATCATCCTCATCTTCATGGTCATGATCCTGATGGTGATCATCATGAAGTGGTTGTTTCTGGTCTAACTCCGAACAAAACCAATGGAGCTCGCTAACGACTCGAGCAGCGATGTCGGCCAGATTTCTTGTGGACGACGAGTAGCTGTTAAAGCTCACAGAGGGAGCGAAAGTAAAGGACCTGCCTGCATTTTTCTCATAACTAGCCAAATCTCACAAAGAAAGACGCAATTTTTCAACACTAACCTTTGTTTGCCTCGTATTGTCCTCACCTTCCTTCTCAAATCTTACGGTCTTGCTTGCGTTGCCGCACCGATCTGCTTGAGACATTTTCTATATATGTGTGTGTGTGTGTATGTGTGTGTGTGTGTACAACCAAAAATCTGATATTGCTTGACAACAGGAGTTGGGCTGTAGATGGTCCATTTTAATTAGTTTCTCCGCTTCACCGAAGTCCCCTGTTTTGGTTTTAAAGTAGTTTCATCCCTTTAACGGCTAAGTTATTTGACATATTCTATTTGTAATTGGCATGTGAATTATAGTATTCTTTCACGTTCCAATAAGTCTTTTCCAGGTGAACTAGTATCACTTTTAACAAGTGTTTTCGACAGGCTAAGAAACGTTAGTCATAGCTGTTGGCTCCATTGAAAATAGAGGCTCAAGAAATGATCAAACCCAACAATTAATTCATTGGAAACTTTCAGCTGGCGACCTCAACAATTAATTCTGATAAAGATCTTGTAATGCTCTGATTGCATTCAATAATTTTTTTTTTTTTTTTTTTTTAACTCTTTAACCTCTGTAGTCCCTTGATTTGTTGTCTTTTTTTAGTAGTTCTTCTCTTCGCTAAAGTCCCCTGTTTTTTGCGTTTGAAATTTCCTTTCAATTTTAGTGTGTCAAATGATATATATAACAAATCAAATGAAAATGTTAAGAACACTAATCTTAATATCAACTTTTGAGTACCAATTTATGTGGCATCAGAGTTGTCGTTCTTTAATTAGTTAGTGTTTAAAGTATTACCACATCAATTGATTGTGTCTGCCGATGAAGACATGATATGTGAGTTGGAACTTAAAAAGTTAAGATTATAGTTGGTGTCCCTAGTATTACTCAAATCAAATTATAACACATCATTAAATGATGTAAAATCTTAAGGTATAAAAATAAGTTATATAGTATATCAAATTTTTTAAATATGTTGTATAATATTGTTAATTCTACACCATTATGGATGGTGCTAACTGGACAAATAAAAGAATGTCCAATATTAGGAACGAATATAATTCCCCTTTCAAAAAATAGGAACAAAAAGCCTCCCTTGCCGTACGTCTATATCTAATCGAGGAATCTTCTTCTTCTTCTTCTTCTTCTTCTTCTTAAAACTGAAATAAGAAAATAACTCTTAAATTGAATGAAAAACCATGGAATTGAGATTCTATATAAATATAATATAGAAAAGTGATAGTAAAAAGGAACCAACATTAATATTACCGCCAAACAATTACATGCTCATGCTCATGCATGTGCTGTTTATTTGTTTCTTTCTTAGTTAAGAGCTACCAAGAAAAGAAAATAAAGCCTTCCAGCTTATTTTGAGCAGAAGAAACTAAAAAAAGGGAGGCAATTTTAGTACACACATAGATTATATTATACTCTCGTTAATTAGAGTAATTAAGACGGATAGACTGAAGGATTCAAGCGAGGTTTAGCATTAGCAAACAATGGTGTCGCCTTAAGCAGTGAATCAGCCTCACAACTCAAATCAATCTTGTCCAAACCTTCTGCAACATTCCAAATAAACCCTTGTAGAAGCCTTCCCAACAGCATCACCGTGAGGTTTGTCCCAAGCGCACCTCCTACACACCCTCTCCTTCCCCTAGTGAAGCTAATGAACCTCAGCTCGGTCTCTGCCAGGTCCACGTGGCGCTCCGACAGGTGGCGTTCTGGGTCAAACCACATAGGGTCGTCCCACACGGCGGGGTTCCGCCCAAGCCCTAGGCGGCCAAGTAAGACGCTACTGCCCTTAGGGATGAAGTAGCCGGAGACGATGCAGTCAGAGGAGGACACGTGGGCGAGGTTGAATGGCCCCATCGGGTGGAGTCGGAGAGCCTCCCTCGCGCAGGCAATCACGTAAGGGAGATGAGGGATGTCGGATTCTTGAAGCAGCCTGTCCTTTCCAACAACTCTATCAAGTTCTTCAACTGCTTTCTCAAGCTGATTTGGTTAGTTGAGCATTTCTGATAGAGCCCACTCTGCTGCGTTGTATGGATTGTCTACGGTTGCGAGAAACAATTCCTGCATGCGTGATTACAGTTCTTAATAATATGTACTACAGTTGTCAGTGTAACTGTATGTATTGCACAAGGTAAGGTAAAAATAAGGTTGACGCATATTTTATAGTGTAATTATTGGAGTATATATATACTACGTTTTTTTTATTTTTTATTTTTAATGGAGACATGAAAGAAACTAGTATATGTATCAAATTGATTGACATTCACTAGTGGTTTAAAATCCTCCGTCTAACCCTCCCCTTAAATTTTATCAAATAAAAAATTAAAATAAAACATAATATCTTCTATGCCCCCTAAATTTTAACTCCTACTTTATTCTATGATACTTCAATTAGTCCATTTAACTCTTAATTCCTTTTAGAAGTTCAATTAAAAACTTATGGAAAAAGGAAAATTAAATAAAATCATATGGTCCTTACTTTTTTAGCGGAAATCATAGTAGAAGTGATTTAGTGACTAACTCATCTATTTTTCTATCTTTTTTAACAAAAAAAATTCTAACAAAGAAGTTAAGTGAGATTAATTTACAACTCTGAGAAAAAGTGAGAAAACTCTAAAGTAGGTGAATTTGATCCTAAAATAAATGTAACGAATTACAAAAACGTCATAGTGCATGTCCACAAGGGGGAATTTGAAAGCCATAAAATAATCAAAAGCAAAAGATGAAGAGATAAAAAATTGCATCTGAAAATGTGCTGGAAGGGCATTAACATTTGTAGGACTCCTCAAATTAATGGACATCTCTTAGGAACCCACACTATGGTAAAATCCAGAGAAAAAAACAAAAAAGGTGCATGATATTAATGCATATACGTACCCTTCATTAGGTTAGTAGAACTGCATATATATAACATTTGAGTTCGCATTAGATTAATTATTAGAACAAAAAGATAGGAACAATATCTTTATGATTGTTATTTAATTTTTGAGACCTCAAGCATAATTCGTATTGGACTTGTGCTCCTAAATGAAAATACATAATAAATAAATATCAAGTCACCATGATTTGTGTTCGAATCTCATCTTTAGACAACAGTGCGTTGCCATTGGAATCTTTGAGCGAAATGAGAATGTCGAGGACGTCCTCCGAATCTGTCTTCTTCCCCTCTCTCCAATGTTGAATTCTATCATTCAAAATTGGGTCATGGTACTTGTTCACAACTTTTACAGCATCTCGCACCCTTTTCTGATGACCATCTAAGTCTAGTCCTTGCAGCCACGGGAGGTAGTTTGAAACCGAAAATGAGTAAATGTATTTGAGAATAGTAAAGAATAACGAAACATGCTCTTCTTCTTCAAAACCAGGTCCTCCATCCTCAACTCCTTTGCCAAAGTACCTTGTGCTAAACATCATTCTTCTCAGGGCATTGGCTGGATAATGTTGCGCAGCAGTCCTAACATTAATTAATTCACCTGACAACATATAGAAATATAGAAACTTGTCAATGTTCAAGGGTAAACCATAAAGAGATAACAACTATTAATTAATTACTTTTTAAAGAAAAAATGGTGGACTCAATTTGGGGCAAGCAAAAAACCTAAGTTGTGCGACGGCTAGGGTTTGTATTTGTTTAACTTTTCTACCTTATTTTGGGATACATTTAACAGAAATGTTGTTTTGAGTTTTCTTTTTTTTGGGTGACAAATGGTGATCATGAAAGTTAGTAGATACACTAAGACATTCTGATTAGGTTGATACCTCTCTTGCATCCTCATCCCTTTTTCACGTCACAGAAATTTTATTAAAGAAAAGAAAAATAGTACACCAACAAACCAATTATATGGAAAGGAAAAAAAATTTGAAAGAGAAGAAACTTAGCCATAACGCCCCCAAATTGCTAGAGGGCAGTCTCAAAGGATTAGGCTTAAACTCTTTCCTCGCGAGTAGCCCACAAATATACCTCGTTGAAAACCTTTTAGTCAAAACCTACTTGAGAAAAATATATTAGAGAAGAAAAAGAGTACATATTTATCTTCAAGGTCAGCAAAATGAAAAGCAAATTTGAATAACACAAGTACCATCTGCCGAATCATAATTAACCTTAATTTGTAGGTAAAAATGCAACACATACAAGAAAAACAAAATGTGCATATTAACATATATGTGAAAAATATGAAAACAAGGTAATTAATAAATTTATGCTTTTTTTTTTTTTAACCCTTTGCAATTGTTGAGCATTGATTATAAAGGAAGCGAACGAGATTGTCAGCTTCGTGGTTTCTCATGTCAAGTAGCCAACCCATTCTTGACTGACTTAGGATTTCAGTAACCAAGATTCGTCTCATTTTCTTCCACTGCTCTCCCCCTAGACCAAAGGCTATTGTGCGGTATCCTCTACTAAAAATGCATGCCGCCATTGTCTCAGGTCTTGACACAAATATTGTGTCATGTTTCTTCAAGAATTCCCTAGCGATTTCCGGTGAATCCACCACGATCACATGAGTATTTCCAAGATGGAAACAAGCAATATTGGTGTTGAGCTGTTTCATGACATGGTGAATCCACCAGTGCACTGGGCTGTTCCTCAACATCTCCAGGATACTCCCAAGAATCGGCCATGTTGGAGATGGTCCCGGGGGAAGAGGAGGTACTATTCTCTTTGTTTTTATAAAGATATTCGTGAGTAATAACTTAATATGGAAGAGACAGATGACAATAAGGGATAATTTTGCAAGAAAAATGGATGAATATGACAAGGAAACATATAATTGTTCATAATTAATTACATTCCGTGTGAGTGTTCTAATGAAGGAGCCTTCCATCGATCAATCTCAACTTTCAATTGTCAAGACAAAGATCTAGAAATCTTCTTCAATAGAAAACGTGTGACTTGACAAAGATCGAGTATGAGAAATAGTACAGTGTGTGTGTGTCTACAAACACACACACACACACACACATATATATATGATATTATTTAGAAAGAAGAATTTTTAGAGTGATCAAGAAATCAGGAAACGAATGTATAAACTAAGGAAAAATTAAGGAGAATTCTTTTCCATGAAAAGTATTTCACTAAGCATTTTCCCTTGGTTATACTTTGCTTCTCTCGAACAACGAGTTACAAGCCTTTATGTAGAGCTTTTGCATGGCCTTCATGCAGTGTACAGGTATGTGCTTGAGGCGATGAGAAGGGGGGGGAAAAAAAAAAGAATCTTTTTGCCACTTATTTTTCATATTAAATGTCACAAATTATCTCCGCCACATATATTATTTAGGGGGGGAAAAATGAAAACGAAAAAAGAAACTCTCCCAAATGTTAGCTGGAAAACGTAAAAAAGATAAAGTATTCGCCACTTATTTTTTCGCATGGACAAGATTAATATCAAAAATTATCTCCGCCACATTTATTATTTGTTTAAAAAAAAAAAAAAAAAAAAAACCTCCACCAAATGTTTTTCGTTCACATGGAAAAGGTAAGTACACTGTGATCCATGTGGCCGCTATAAAAGTTTGAAATGATAGCTATAATAGTTTATAAATTGCGATAAAACGTATTATATATGT
Organism: Ficus religiosa; assembly: GCA_024759925.1. Classification (NCBI taxonomy): domain Eukaryota; kingdom Viridiplantae; phylum Streptophyta; class Magnoliopsida; order Rosales; family Moraceae; genus Ficus; species Ficus religiosa. The sequence continues at coordinate 24,225 of JAFMPE010144154.1, forward strand.
TGCTATAATTAAACGTACTAGAGTGAATGAATATATTCTCCCTGTTACTATATATATATAGGGGCTCCGCAGACACCCCTTGACAAGGAAGACGTCACCTTTTAAATCTCTAAAAAAGACATTTAATACTCGAATTTTTATTCAATGATCCACAATAATTCTTTATTAATAGACAACCACACTCAATAGTTTTCTAAATGTATTATATGTATTATAAATCGTTATGTTTATATCTTTCATGTATCTATATCGATCCATATCTATAATATATTATAAAGGAATATTAATTGCATTCTTATCATAGAGTTTTATGTGGTTGTTTTACTTTAATATGGAAGAACAACTATTTGTTTAGATCACTAATTGTATTAGAATGTGCATTCAACTTACATGTTTGTATTTAAATATAGAATTTGAATTGTGTATTCAAATGAAATATATAGTTGGATAGTAATGTAATGATAGAAAGAAGAGTGCGGCGTTTGAAATAATAAAAATTTAGGATTTGTATTTAATTAGTTGAATGTAGTTGCAAAAACAATTAGATATTCAAATAGTTGTAATATTGGAATAATAGTGTAACCAAATACATATTAGAATACAATAATTGTATTTGAATCAAATATCAATTAAATAGGTGATCTAAACAAACACTTAGGTCATGATTCAGAAAGATAATTGTTGTTTTGTTTGCACATGTTATATCCTGCTGATCCGCCTATTCATCTGTTTTTATTCCCTCCATTTTTTATTTTTTATTTTTAATAGATAAGGCTTCATTTTATTCCCTTCTTTGTGGTAGGGGAAAAAAGAAATTCAACTTTCATATGTTGAAGAATTTAATTATTTATTATTGGTAATAAACAATCACTACATAGGTACATGTAGATTTTTTTTTATTTTAAAGCTTTTTGTCAAAATTTAACAGATTTATTTCATTGATTCACATGGGATTTTTTCAAAGTTTGAAGGAGTCATGATTTTGAGAAATGTTCCAAAAAGCCACTCTTATTTTGTTTTTCTATAAAAAAAAACAAAAACAAAAACAAAAGTTTTGGAGTTAAAATATGTACACTTACGTATTATCCCAAACAGAGACAGAGAGAACACCATTAATGGCGACAACCACATCCAACAGCATCAAATAGACAAACCTCCAACGCAGTTGATTGACGATCCCTTCCTCACGTTAGACCCTCTCGGACATCTTGACCTCAAAAAAAAAAAAATATTTATATATATATATGTATGTATGTTTTCAAAAGAAAAAATAAAAGAACAGTAAAAATGGTAAGGAGTGACATTTTCCTCTTATAATAAGATAATCTTTTGATATTAATGCATGTTTACAAACTACTATAAATTCAAAATTTTGATGAAAATGTGTTGATTTTAAGAACTCACTTCTATATAGTTTTAACTTTCCTTAGAAAAAAAAAATAATAAAAAATCTAACTACGGATGTACGATTTTTGTCTATAGTTACATACTACTTAATGGTCCAAAACTTCCCTCATTGATACTCATTTGTCCTTACCCAATAATTGCAACTATATTTCTTCATGAAGTTCACACTTCGTTATTTATTATTATTATTTTTTCTTTCGAAGGATACTGTGAATAACAATTAGGAGCACTAATGTTGTCGGTTGGAGTCAAGTCACATTCAGCATAAGACTCACGTTAAACGTGCTGACTGTGAATCTTGTACTGCAACCAATGAATAAAATCCGATTTTTTTTTTTCCCCTCAATTTACTTTCTTGTGAATATTCATGAGTACTTAATATTTACATTTAACATAGACAGTGGTGGAAGGAGGTAAGGACCAGGGGGCATACCACCCCAGGATTTTTTGTTTTGTTGAATGCAAATTTTTGGAGCAAACTACAAGTCGTTTGCAATGGCCCCCCCTCAAGATACTTGTATGCCCACCAGCCACCCCTTGTAACTACCAGCCAGCCCTACGTGGCCTCTACTTGATACATAAACATACTTAAACTTACTCTTATTTTTTGTAAAAGTGCGGAAATATATATATATATATACATATCTTTTAAAAACTCAAATTTAAGAACCTAACTAAATCTCACAATTATATAAACTTAATTAAGTATATAATTCTCAAACCATCTTAAATATTTTACAAACCATACTAAGTACTACCAATAGCAAACACAGTTCCCAGTACTAAGTACTGGTACCATCATACTATAATAGCATAACACAAATTTATTTTACAAAACACATGGCGGTGTCCGACCCAAATTTTGAAGTCCATCATGTCATTTCTCCACAATCCTCATCAAGTATTACAGATAGGCTTTTTACCTATAACGTAAACATAAGTTATGTGTTTTCACTCAGCCAGTACAACATCTTAAACCTGCAAAATGATCTTAGCAAAAGAATACATGAATCAATTATACTTTCTTATGTTAACTTAGTTTTGGGCCCTTTATTTAACTTGGTGTATGTACCATGGCGTGCAACCATGAAATGATTGGGACAGCTAGCCCAATCCAACTCAAATCATTGACCAAATCCATTCTTGTGCTAGGTCGGTACTACACAAGAAAACATGCTTGATTTAATACAACAAAACTTGTTCTTAATCTAATCATACTTGAAAACTTAATCTTAATTATTTCTTACTTGAAAACTTGATGTTATTGTCATGTGATTGATTATTAGTGAGCATGCTTTAATGATGCCACGATAATAATAATAATCAAAACATAAAGCATAGATGCATCATATAAATCAATGCATGATTTTTGGAAAATATGTAAAACAATATAAATATATTTGGCCCATGTTGTAGGAGGGGTTGTACTTACAAACTGTCATGTGCTCTTGTCCTAGCATACCAAAAGGCAAAGCAATATGTTATATTCTTGTTTTCAGATAGAGCATAAGAAATACCATGCATTATTAATTAATAAACCATAAGTTAAAATATCTATTATAACATATTAGTTAAATAATTAATTGGTCTCCCAACAGATTAATTATCTTCTTAGTCACCACTAACTTAAGTCATAGAAATATTACTATACTCTTAAGTAACTTTGGTATTAGAAGAAGGTCGAATGAGGTGCCCTCTATTTAAAACTTAACTTAATTTTTAGTAATTTTGGCCTATATTTGCTTTAGGTTGATATCTACCGACTTGATTAATTTTCATAAAAGTTCTTCACATTGTATTTCCTTTGCTTAAGTATGCCTTGTTTACTTAGAAAATATCTTAATTTCTTAAATTAAGCATTTCTTGATACAATACTTAAAATTGTATATTGTAATATATAGCACGCATTTAAGGTTTAAAAATCACTTGTGAAATTCAAATGAATTTAAACCTCTTTGAAAATATTTTTGTAAAACCATAGTACCTTTTTAGAGAGGTCACAAAACCTTACAAACTGATTTTAAAACATTCTTTTAATTTAGTTGAATGTATGTGTGCAGGAATTTACTCTTCATGCATAGTTTTAAAAATTCAGTTCTATCTTAAAATCAGTTTAGAATTTGGAAAATTTTCCATCACAGAAGTTATAGATCTTATTCAAACCTACAACATTTAGATTTTCCTGAAGCTTAAATCTATCTCCAACTTACCCATTATGCCCCTTGAAAGTTGTTGGCCGTGTATAGTTTTCTTAACCTCCCAGTTTTGGAAACTGATAAAAACGGAGGCCTTTGGAGCCTTTTTTTAATCAACTATTCACAATGTCCTTTAGAATTTTTTGTGTTCTACAACTTTTCAATTATAACTATGTTCCAATTCTGCCTCTAAAAGGCTTAAAATTGAGTTATCAAAAAACTGTTTAAATTATTCAGAAAACTGATAGTTTTTTTTTTTTTTTTTGGTTCTATTTTAAAAGCCCACACACACTACCTCAAACGGTCTAAGCTATGAGCTTAAATCATCATACAGTGTGTTTGACTCATGTTCCATTCATAACCTAATTAACCAAACTCTCATTCTTAAAATTCAACCATTAATTTGTCTACTAACTTGAAAAACACAATATTGATATGACACTAATTTACCAAGTTGTGTTTTTATGTTGATCTCTTATCCAACTTGCATATAGTCACCAAACTTGAACATATAAGAGCATAATCACATGCACATAATTATCATCAAAACTAATCTTAAAGCATAAAAATGGAACCTTATAAGCTTAGAACTAGCAAATCAAAATAGCCGAAGCATAAATCAAGCATTAGAGACTATAGAATAGAAAAATAATTGAACATGAGCTTATGCTCTAACATCCAAAAGCTTAAAATACACTTAATTTTGCAAAACCAAAACTGATTAAATCTTTAGTTAAGGGATCAAGAAATATACCTCTAAAGCTTAAAGAAAATGGGTTCTAGGTCTTGGATTTGAGAGAAGATCCTTGTCCTATCTCTCTATGAAAACCGGCCACCAAGGATGTTTTATGTTCTTCTATCTTTTTTTTTTTTCTTTTTTTCTTTTTCTTTTTGAGTCTAAGAACTAGAGAGAAAGGAGAGAAGATAGCTAATGGCCAAATTTCCGCTACTTACACCTATATATAGGTGAAATTTTTAAATTTTCCTATAATTAAATTTTTTATCTTCTAATTTCCTTGGTTTACATAATTTGACTTAAAACACAATTTTTTTTTTACTTCCTTGTCCCCAAGAAATCAGGCCATAATGAGGTTTTTGAGCCAAAAAAAAAATCCTCTCATGTTTATCTCTTGAATTCTTTCCACAATTACAATAAATCAAATAATTGTGTAATTATCCTCAATTACTTAGCCTCCAACTAATGCCATGTTTGGCCTTACCTCCTAATCGGTAATCTATTTTCTTAATGATCCTGATAATACAAATATTGCCACAGCTACAACAGTTTGATGATGCTAAATTACAGTCCATAATTTATCTGTACATAACTAGACCACGTATAGGTTTTTCTTGTTTGCCACTCAATTTTTATTGCTCCAAATATTATTCTAGACTATTCTCGAATATTCCTAGTCCTTATTCTTATATATGTATCCGTAATGATGGTCAGTCGCAAAATAATTTCAATACTGTGTAATAAATTGTAGTACTTCCTTAATCATGTAATAAGCTATGGCCTAGTGATTTGTCAACCAGAACAACACCATAAATCATAATTTTGCCCTTTTTGCCATAAGACCTCTTACTTAATTTGATAAACTGTCATCAAGTGTTATTGCACTGTAAGTGCTCAAACACATTGTGATAACAAAATTATGAATTTCACATTAATATTCAGAATTTCCATGAAACATCACATAAACATATAGTACAGACTTAAATTTCTTTATATCTAAGGAAATCATGAGTCCATCAAAAAGTTCGATTATTAAACCCATCCTCCTAAACTAAAGCCAGCCCATGGTTGTGGTTAAAGGCACAATTAATAGCTTATAGTTTTGAGTCTAATATGTCGGCCTTTGACATAATCATTTAAAAAAAAAAATAAAAGAATAAAAAAAACCCTAAATAGCAGTTGCAGATGCTTTATCGTGGAGGGCAAGAAAGGCTCTTCGATTTCAACTTCCGTAACACAACCCCCACACACCCCCCCCCCCCCCCCCCCCCCCCCAAAAACAACAAAAAAAAAAAAAAAAAAAATCAAAACAAACAAATTATTGAAGGCTTGAAAGCTCAAGGGGAGAAGAAATGTCAAACTTCAACTAGCTACTGTAGCGGAGGCAAAGAAGCAAATACCAATTGCATCATTTTTTGGAACAGTTGCTAATTTGTTAAATGTTGTTGGAGCTTCATCTATGCGCTGAGACATGCTTCAAGTGAAACAAGCTACTATAACTATTGAAGCACTAAAATCCGTTGAGATGTCTAGTGGACGAGGCTTGAATCAATCTACTACTCTTAAGTGATTTGGCGATGCACGTTGAGGTTCACACTATGATACTTTGATTAGCTTGATCCGCATGTTCACATCTATGATTGACGTCCTTGAAAAAATCGTAGATGACAAGTCAAGTTATGATCAAAGATGTGAAGAAAATAACTTGTTGGAGGTCATGCAATCATTTGAATTTGTCTTCGGTTCGCATTTCATGAGAACCATCTTAGGCATTACAAATGAATTGTCGAATGCATTACAGAGAAAAGATCAAAATATTGTAAATGCCATTAATCTTGTGCAGATATGCAAGGAATGACTCTAGAGGATGAGAAATAGTGAATGGGAATCGTTTTTCAATCAAGTCTCTTCTGTTTTTAGAAAACACAGTATTGATGTTCCGAGCAAGATGATAGATTTATAACTTGAGGTGAACCATGGCGTAACGCACAAGAACTTAAAAATTTGCATCATTTAAAAGTTGATATTTTTTGTGTTGTCATCGATATGCAATTTTCAGAATTAAATATGACCGTTTTACAGAGGTAAGTACAGAGTTACTTCTTTGTGTAGCTTGTTTGTGCCCTAATGATTTATTTTCTTCCTTTGATAAGGAAAGATTAATCAGTCTTGCTAAGTACTATTCAGAAGATTTTTCTGCACTAGACCTCATGAAACTTGATGATCAACTTGAAATTTATATTTGTGATGTCTGCTCCAGCAAGGAGTTGCAAGACTAGAAGGTATTGGTGATCTTACTAAAAAAATGGTGAAAACAAAAAAACATGAGGTGTACCAATTAGTTTATAAGCTTGTGACATTGGCGCTAATTCTTCCAGTTGCTACAGCTACTGTTGAGAGAATGTTTTCTGCCATAAATGTGGTTGTTTTCTTTGAACAAGAATCTGATCTTATTTTATTTAACTCTTAGTTTATGCCCCCCTAAAACAAAATCCTAGCTCTGTCACTGAACATGGGTCTTATGTTAATACAGACTTAACATAATACAAAGTTATATACATATATATTACTAATCAAAATGATTATAGAAATATCTATTGAGTTATAGAAATTATGGCATAGCCTTTTTCATTGAACAAGAGTCTGATCTTGTCCTTCAACGTGAGGAAACGTGCGCGTGGAAGTGGTTTGGTGAAAGCTGCCAACTGATCTTCATAAGAGACATGAGCAATATGAAGAGCACCAATTTGAACTCGTTCGTGAATTAAATGATAATCTAACGCAACATGTTTCATGTGGGAATGGACGACCGGATTCGAGTATAGGTTTGTGGCGACCACATTGTCTCAATAGATTACTGGTTGTTGACGAAAGACATACATCAAGTTTAGTAAGGATAGAGCAATTTCAACTCATCTCAGAAGCAGTCATAACAGTATAACGATATTCAGCTTCAGTAGAAGAATAAGCAACATTTCGTTGCTTCTTAGAACTCCATGAGATAGGATTAGGGCCGTAAACATGAGTTATGCCAGTAGAAAACACCAGTAGAGAACTGTAGTAAAAAATTAAATAAATCAAAATTATACATCTAATTTTCAAGTGATTCAAGAGAGAAAGGAGAATTGACACCTTACATAGCTAAAGAGATTACAAGTATAATTTAGTGTTAATTTTAGACCTTGTTTTTTACATTTATAATTCAATTGTAAAATAAAAGGAGAGAAACGTTGCATTTGGACGTCATATTAATCGCAGTAGATTCATGTGAAAAATCAGAATATTTAAGGGGATATTTATTGCATTCTTATCGTAGAGTTTTATGTGGTTGTTTTACTTTAATATGGAAGAATAACCATTAGTTTGGATCACTTATTGTTTTAGAATGTGCATTCAACTTAAATGTTTGTATTCAAAATATAGAATTTGAATTGTGTATTCAATGAAATATAGTTGGATAGTAATGTAACGATAGAAAGAAGAGTACGGACTTTTAAATAATAAAAATTTAGGATTTGTATTTAATTAGTTTAATGTAGTTGTAAAATAATTAAATATTCAAATAGTTGTAATAATGGAATAATAGTGTAACCGATACATATTACAATACAATAATTGTATTTGAATCAAATATCAATTAAATAGGTGATCTAAACGAATACTTGGGTCATGATTCAGAAAGATAATTGTTGTTTTGTTTGTGCATGTTATATCCTGTTGATCCGCCTATTCATCCGTTTTTATTCCCTCCATTTTTTATTTTCTATTTTTAATAGATAAGGCTTCATTTTATTCCCTCCTTTGTGGTTGGGGAAAAAAGAAATTCAACTTTCATATGTTGAAGAATTTAATTATTTATTATTGGTAGAAAACAATCACTACAAAGGTACATGTAGATTTTTTTTCAAGGCTTTTTGTCAAAATGTAACAGATTTATTTCATTGATTCACATGGGATTTTTACAAAGTTTGAAGGAGTCATGATTTTGAGAAATGTCCCAAAAAGCCACTCTTATTTTGATTTTCTATCAAAAACAAAAGTTGATTGACAATCCCTTCCTCACGTTAGACCCTCTCGCACATCTTGACCTCAAAAATACACACACACACACACACGTGTGTGTGTGTGTGTGTGTGTGTGTGTGTGTGTGTGTGTGTGTGTGTGTTTTCAAAAGAAAAAATAAAAGAACGGTCTTAAAACAAGATAATCTTTTGATATTAATGCATGTTTACAGACTACTATAAATTCAAAATTTTGATGAGAAAGGGTTGATTTTAAGAACTCACTTCTATACAGATTTCTGAATAAGAAGATGAACAGTGACCATTTTCAAATAGAAAAAGAAAACATTTGCTTTCCGTTGTCATTTAAACTCATGAGTAAGGCTGCCATTTTTAATTGGTTGGATAGAGTTTGGGACACCATTTTTTGGACAGATGATTCAAGTCCCATCCTACCGTGACACAAAGAAGGTACGTCTTTAGAAGATCACTTGATCGTCTTTAAGGAAGTTGTTTCTTATATGGAGACCATGGATGTTAAGTACGATGAGGAAGATTTAGGGTTGATTTTATTATGTTTGCTACCCTTTTCATATGTGACTTTCAGAGATACTATTTTGTATAGTTGTGACACTCTTACTCTGGATGAAGTACTATATGATGCTCTATTCTCTAAAGAGAAGATGAAGCAGTGTGTGGTTATTACTGAGGCTCGGTTTGAGGGCCTTGTTGTTCGAGGAAGAATGTAGTAGAGGAATTTAGGTGGTGATTAGAAGGGCCATTTGAAATTCAAAAATAGGGGCATAATTTGCAGATGCTGCAAGAAAAAGGGGTACATCAAATATAAAGGGCACAAGTTGCAAAATAAGAATAAGAAAGCTGCTGCTAATCAAAATGGAAAACAACAAGTAAATTCAGGTAAAGCTATTGTTGCAAAAGATGATTACAGTGATGGCAAACTCCTAGTTGTGTCTGATGACAACTCCAAACCTTGGGAGGATTGGAATCTTCATTCTGGTTGCACGTTTCATATGTGTCCTAGTCGAGACTATAATACCTAATTTTTTTTCAATGCTCTTATTTCCTTTTTAAGGAATTAATTTCATATTATGAAGGTATATATGAAAGAGCTCGATTTAGAGCTTTTGAGAAATTTTGTGAGTTCTTATAGATCAATAAGACTCAAAACAGATTTCTTAGCCTAGAAATGGACCTTTTGAGTCGAAAAGGACGGAAAAGTACATGATTTTATGAAAGTCAAAGGTTTGACTAAAATGTCAACTTTGACCGAAAAAGTCAAAGTTTGACCAAGGGGAGTCAAAGGATTGACCATATAGTACTTTGAAAAGCAGTATGGAAAGTATACTGCGAAAAAAAATAAATTTTTGTGCGCTAGATAGCAAGAATAGGCCTTAAGACCACCCTAAAAAATCAAGCACACCAAGTTAAGATTAAGGGCAAAAAGGGCTTGGAAAAATAAGAAAAAAAAATTATACTGTCCAATTTTACACAGATAAATTTTTGTATTATGGTACAGTATAAAAATACTGTGTATTAGTGAAGCACAGTATTATAATTATCTGTGTAGCACAAAAAAAGGGGATTTTTGGAGGAAACAAGCCAAACAAGGCCATATGGGGTATGACATCATCCAACTTTTTAATTATGATGTCATTAATCATTTAATTTAGCTTAGAAAGAAATTCTAGAAGCTTCTAGCTCCCCCTAGGCCGGCCACCTCATGGGGTTCTCAACCAAATATCAAAAATTTTGGGGTAAATTTCACAATTAAGTAAAGTTCTCCAACCTCTATAAATACCCCTTGAGCATATTCATTTTATTCAAGAAATTTGGGGAGGTTCTTGCCATTTTTTTTCTTGAAATTTCTGCAACCAAGAGGGAGAGAAAGAGAGTAGAAAATCAAAAATTTCTTGAGGGCTTTTGCTTAGGGTGTTCTGTTTTACACCATGGAAAAGCCAAGAAAAGTTTAGAAATTTTTTTGGGTCCCTTGGGTGTGTGGCCGAGGGAGTGAGGGAAGGAGAAAGGGAGAGAAAAAGTTGAAATTTTTGGGGCAAATCCTTGGTGTGGTGCTCGGCTTGGAGTGGATCTACCAAGGAGACCAACCCAA
>JAFMPE010144265.1:0-21512 GCA_024759925.1 Ficus religiosa
GTGGAGGGTGAAGCCGGTGGCCGTGAAATGATGAACGGGTTGGGGTTCGCAACGCAAGAAAGATATTATTACTATATCTATTTTAAGGAAACAGACAGTTATTTTTAGTGCGTATGAATGTCTGTAAATATTTTCCAAGTATAATGCTTCCGCTATTACAAAAAAAAAAAAAATCCCCACTATTTTCATGATTAAAATGGGATAAAACAAGTTCAAGTACAAGTAAGGCAAGTTAAGTGACGGCCTGTACAAGGCAGGTCGTCACAGAAACCCTAAACCCACAAACCCTAAAAACTAAACCTACAAACCATACACCCTAAACTCCAAACCTCAAACCCCAAACCTGAATCCCAAACCCTCAAACCCAGGCTCTAAAGCTAAATCCTAAACGCCTGCTGCATTGAGATTTAAGGCCTTCTCATTATTTGCACCGAATGCATTTATCTACATGAAGTGAACCCTTAGAATACTATTTGAAGTGTATTTTAATCATCTAAAGTTCTAGAAGTTTTAAACTGGTCTAATTTTTACTTCATAGAGAAGGCTATTGACTTTAGAAAATAGAGCAAAAGTTTAGACGACCGTGACGCATGATTAAAAAGCTAGCTTTAGACATGAATTAGTCCATTGGAATTCTATTAAAACCATTCTTATATAATCCCAAATACATGAAATCTTGAGTTGAACCAATTTTGGGGAGATGGAAGAGGCTATAACCTTTGGAAAATAGAGTAAATATTGAGAAGGCGTTAAATCCTAACTTTGAAGTCGGTTTTCGACACGAAATAGACTGTTAGAATGCTATTTAAAGCATGTTTTAATTATCCAAAATTCTAGAAATTTTGAGCAGGACCAATTTTTATTTTTCGGAGAAGGCTATAGGCTTTACATAATGGAGCAAATCTCAAGACAACCATAATTCGTGATTAAAACACTAGTTTTGGACGTGAATTAAACCGTTGGAATTTTGATGCAGTGTGAAGGCTCGAATCTCTCCTGGAAGACGCGATGTGTTAAAAACAATGGAGGGTCATGTTTTATCTGATCAACTCTTTAGTTAGCATTTGGTTAAAAGTAGTTGGCATTATTATTATTATTATTATTATTTTGGTGTCCTGTTCTACTAATAAATACTAGCCTGAATAATTATATATCTAGATAACGTGCATATATATATATATATATTATTGTTGTTTATCATATTATTATTTTTGTTGTTATATGTGCTTCAGTCTCATAATACATATATTAATAGAGTATTATTATAGAACCGACAGAGCAAAGTCGGTGGTCGGGACCTTAATTAAATCACCACTTTTCATTCTTGCTTGCTCATTCTTGTTTCCTCTTCTGGAATCGCACGAGGGAGAGAGAACTAGCCGCTTCACTTTTATACTAATTCTTGAATAAGACATCTCCATTTCCTCTCCCACTAAATCCGACGAGGGAAAGAAACTTCAACTACTTGTTTGCTTATGTGCATAGTCCACTTTGGATTACTTTCAAGAACTTATCGAGTAAGTTCTTTTTTTTTTTTTTTCTCTTGTCATCTATTTATATATACTCATATGAGTATAGAATATATATATATATATATTTGTATATTAATATTTGTTTATTTAGCTTTTGGTTGCAGTATTTGTTTTGCACCCGTGAATATAAATGAAGTTATGAATACAAGTAAAATTACTAAGCATTCATTATATAGGTAGTAGACAACATAATTACGGAAGCTACTATCTATATGCAACTAATAAAAAATTGGGTGACTGAGTTTATAGATTGTTTTGTGAAGGATTTTAATATATGTAAGTGTTCAGAGTTGATAGTTTCAATTGTGCGCAATATTGGATTTCTCACTAATGGTTGCTTTGTTATAGATGTAATATCACTTAAGAAGTGAGATTTGATATATTGTTGATATATACATATGCGAAATTCGATCGTTAGAATGCTATATAAAGCTTTCACGAAGTGGATCGTTAGAATACTATTTAAAGCCTATGTTAATTCCAAAGTTTTAGAAATTTTGAGCGGGACCAATTTTATTTAACGGAAAAGGCTATAGGCTTTAGATAATGGAGCAAATCTTAAGGCAACCATAATTTGTGATTAAAAAGCTAGTTTTGGACATGAATTAAACCGTTGGAATTCTTTTTAAATAATTTTTAAATTATCCCCACTACATGAAATTTTGAGCTGGACCAATTTTGGCCAGACAGAGAAGGCTATAGCCTCTGGAAAACAGAGCACACATTAAGAAGATGGTAAATCACAATCTAAAAGTAGGTTTTGGACACGAAGTAAACAGTTAGAATGCTATATAAAGCATGTTTTAACGGTCTAAAGTTCGAGAAATTTTAAGCCGGACCAATTTTTACACGTTGGAGAATGCTATAGGCTTTGGAAAATGGAGCAAATGTTGATATGAACAAAACTCCTTGTTAAGAAGTTGGTTTTAAACTCTAAGTAGACCATAAACCCTTAACCCTAAACCTGAACCATAAACCACAAACCCCAGACCCTAAACCCCTAAACACCCGAACCTCCCAAACCCAAAAACCCAAACCCCAAACCCCCAAACCCTAAGAACTAAACCTGCAAACCCTACACCCTAAATCCAAAACCTCAAACTCCAAACTCGAATCCCAAACCTTAAAACCGAGACTCTTAACCTAAACCCTAAATGCCTGCTGCATTGTGATTTGAGGCCTTCTCATTATTTGCACCAAATCAATTTATCTACACGAGGTGAACCCTTAGAATACTATTTGAAGTGTATTTTAATCATCCAAAGTTCTAGAAATTTTAAATCGGTCTAATTTTTACTTAACAGAGAAGGTTATTGACTTTAGAAAATAGAGCAAAAGTTTAGACGACCATAACGCATGTTTAAAGGGCTGGCTTTAGACAAGAATTAGACGATTGTAATTCTATTAAAACCATTCTTATATTATCCCAAATACATGAAATCTTGAGTCGAACCAATTTTGGGGAGACGGAAAAGGCTATAGCCTTGGGAAAACCGAGCAAACAATGAGAAGGCGTTAAATCCCAATTTAAAAGTCAGCTTTAGACACGAAGAAGACTGTTAGAATGCTATTTAAAGCATGTTTTAATTATCCAAAATTCTATAAATTTCGAGCCGAACCAATTTTTACTTGTCGAAGAAGGTTAGAGGCTATGGAAAATGGAGCAAATGTTGATACGGCCCTAATTCGTAGTTAAGAAGTCAGTTTTAGACCCAAAGTAAACCCTAGACCGTACAACCTAAACCCTAAACCCAAACTCTTTAACCAAAAACCCTAAACCCAAATCCCCAAAGACAAAATCCCAAATCCTAAACCGAGAACACCTAAACCCCAAACACCTAATCCCTAAAACCCAAAAACTCAAACCCTAAATCCTAAACCACCAAGCCCCAAAGCCCTAAACCTAAACCCCAAAACCCCAAACCCAAACCCTTAAACCCTAAACCCCGAACCCCAAACCACAAAACCCCTAATCACCAAACCCTCAAACCCCAAACCCTAAACCCTAAACCTTAAAACCAAATTGTGGTGCCTTGAATACAAACATACAAGTATAGCCAATAAAAACATGATTACATTGCAATATTAAAATTTTATATTTTTTTTCTATTAATATTTATTTTTATTCAATTTATCCAAAAAAATATCAATTGATATCTTTTTTTTTTTTTTGGAGTTATTTAGATGCAGTGTGAAGGCTCGAATCTCTCGTGGAAGATGCGATGTGTTAAAAACAATGGATGGTCATGTTTTATCTGATCAATTCTTTAGTTAGCATTTGGTTAAAATTAGTTGGCTTTTTTTTTTTTTTTTTTGTGTCCTGTTCTACTAATAATAGTAGCCTGAATAATTATATATCTAGATGACGTGCATAATTTCTTAAACTTTGAGTCATTAAAACATGTTTCAAATAGCATTCTAAAAATTGCTTTTAATTAAATTCCAACAGTCTAAATAGTGTCTAAAACCAACTTTTTAATCACGAGTTATGGTCGTATTAGTTTTTGCTCCTACAGTCATTAAAATAAGCTTTAAATAGCTTTCCAACGGTCCACTTCATATAAAAAAACACCTTTGGAGCAAATAAAGAGAAGACCTTAAATCACAATCCGGCAGGCGTTTAGGGTTAAGGATTTAAGGTTTAGGATTGGGGTTGGGGTTTCAAGTTTCGGGGATAGGGTTTTGGGTTTAAGGTGTAGGATTTAAACCCCAAACCCTAAACCTCAAACCCTAAATCCAAAACCCAAACCCTAAACACTAAGCCCCCAAACCCAAATCCTGAACCCCAAAACCTAAACCTTTAAATCCAACACCCTAAACCCAAAACCCGAAACCCGAACACCAATTCTAAACCCTAAATGCTTGCTGAATTATGATTGAAGGTCTTCTCATTATTTTCTTCAAAGGCATTTTTCGACACAAAGTGGACCGTTGAAATGCTATTTAAAGTGTATTTTAATCATCTAAAGTTCTTAAAATTTTGAACCGGACCAATTTTTACTTAACGGAGAAGAATATGACCTTTAGAAAATGGAACAAATATTGAGACAACCATAACTCGTGATTAAAAAGCCGGTTTTAGACACGAATTAGACCATTGAAATTTTAGTAAAAGCATTTTAAATAATCTAAAATTCATGAAATTTTAAGCTGGAACAATTTTGGCGAGAAGGAGAAGGATATAGCCTTTGGAAAACGGAGTAAATATTGAGAAGACGTTAAATCGCAATGTAGAAGCTAATTTTAAACACGAAGTAGGCCGTTAGAATGTTATTTAAAACATGTTTTAATAATCCAAAGTTTTAGAAATTTTTTGCCGAATCAGTTTTTACTCGTCAAAGAAAGCGCTTTCGAAAATGAACCAAATGCTGATACAACCATAACTCGTTGTTAAGAAGTCGGTTTTAGACACAAAGTTGAACCTATACCCTTAACCCTTAACCCTAAACCCAAACCCTTAAACACGAAACCCAAAATCCTAAACCCCAAATCACAAACCCTGAACCCTGAACCCCAAACCCCAAACCCAAAACCCCCAAACCCAAACCCCAAATCCTGAATCCTAAACCCTAAATAAACTCAAAACCTTAACCCAAACCCTTAATCCCTAAACCCTAAACCCCAACCCTCAAACCACAAACCCTACACCCTAAACCTAAAATCGTAAACCCCAATCCCAAACCTTGAAACCCAGACCCTAAACTCTAAACCCTAAATGTCTGTTGGATTGTGATTTAAGGTCCTCTCATTTTTTTGCTCCAAAGGTGTTTTTTGACATGAAGTAGACCATTGGAATGCTATTTAAAGCATATTTTAATGATCCAAAGTTCTAGAAATTTTGAGCCAAACCAATTTTTACTTAACAGAGAAGGCTATAGGGTTTAGAAAATGGAGCAAATATTGAGACGACCATAACTAGTGATTAAAAAGCTGGGTGTAGACACGAATTAGACTGTTGGAATTCTATTTAAAGCATTTTTTAAATTCTCCCATATACATGAAATTCTAGTAAAAGTCATTTCAAAAATCCTCCCATATTCAAAAATTTTGAGCCAGAACATCTTAGGCTGGATATAGAAGGCTATGGTCTTTGACAAACAAAGTTATTGTTAAGAAGACTATAATTCACTGCTCGAAATGTTTCAAACACGAAGTGAGTAGCTAGAATGCTACTAAAAGCTTCATTAAATGATCTCAAATGAAAAAAAAAAAAAAAAAAAAGAGTCAGATCGTTTTGTGCTCGATATATATGGCTATATAGCCTTTGACAGATGGAGTTAATGTTGAATGATCCCACCTACAACAAAATTATAGAAAAGACTAGCCTTTGGCAAATAAAGTTAACAGTAAGACAACCATAACTCACCATTCTGGAACTTGATTTCAGACACGAAATAGTTCATTGAAATGCTAGCCTTTGGCAAATGGAGTTAATGTTAAGATCACCATAACTCACTTTTAGGAACTTGTTTTCACATAGGAGTTAAATTGTCAGAATGCTATTGAAAGCATCTTTGAATGATCCGACATCCAAAAAATTTTGAGGTAGACCAATTTGAGCTCGATAGAAAAGGTTATAGCTTTTGACAAACAGAGCTAATGTTGAGAAGACCATAATTCATTATTCGAAAGTTGGCTTCAAACACGAAGTAGATCATTGGAATGGTACTTAAAGCATCTTCATATGATCCTAAAATCGAAAGATTTTGAGCTGGATAATTTTGGACTCGATAAATAGTCTTTTACAAAATGGAGCTAATGTTGAGATGATCGTAACTAATTTTTTAGACTTCAGTTTCAGATCCGAATTAGACACTCAGCTGGATAAGAGAGTTATGTGAGTGCATGCATATTATTAGAAAAGAAATGTATATCTAAAACTGGTAAGGTATGAATTTAATATGTCTTTGAAATGTCTTGATATATAATTATTGGTGACGTCTAAAATAATTAATATATTTATTTATCAACCCCGAATACATGTCCAACATTAAATGAAAGTCCGAAGTAAAAATGAAAGGTTTGTTTCAGTAACATTGAAGTTTTAACGCGAAAATGTTGCGTATTTGATGGAAATTGAGAGATGTTGGAGAGCGACAGAGTCTGTAGGCGTGGCAGTGACATGGCAATGGCTATCCTTGTCCGTTTTATATTTTGAAAATTGAACTTCTTACAATTAAGAAGCCCCATTTAAAAAAAACAAAAACAAAAACAAAAAAAGATAGATAGAAAGAAACTTTCAAAAAAAGAGACCACTAGATCTGACTCTCAGACTCGTGTTATGAAAGAGACCTGTCTCAACTCAACCTACGTGGAATGCACTACTCCTTTATACTACTTGATGAAAAATAATAATGCATTAAAAAATGTTTTAAAAAAAAAGTAAATATAGTATTTGTGTGTGTTTAAGTTCTGTAAACAAGTGATCTCCCGGCAATATGATCATAATATAATAATGCATTAAAGGGTTGGAAAGAAAATACCGTAAATTGAGGTAATGGAGGATTATTAGTAAGAAAAGAAGAGACAAGTTAAAATCGATAAAAAATAATAGACCAACAAAGGTTATTGTGTAGTGGTTAAGGGTCATGTCCAAAGTCTCTCCGTTAATTCTTTCTACCAAGGTTCAAATTTCATAACCTGCAAGTCAAGGTCCTGCTTCAATTTGGGTTGTTTGCTGAAGAATTAGGACTAGGGGCAAACAGTAGTGACTGTCGGTTGAAAGCTTCATAAGACTGGATATAAGCCCCAATAAATCTTTGATGGTCTCCATGATTGCTATCTAGCCAAACGTACGTGAGAATAAAATGAGCACTATCTGATTCCCTTTTTCTCTAAGAAAAAATAATAATACTAATAATAAATAAAAATAATATATCATTAAAAATATGAGAAACCCATTGTCAGTGGGGGCACATGAGCACATAAGAGTAGCTCAATAAGTTGTTATATATTTAAATTCTTTTTCCTGTTTTGCCAGCGGGGCACGTGCCACCATGAGGCCCCTCTGTCATCATGCCCGACTCCACCGAAATATCTAAAGTTCAAGTTGAAGTTAGCTGGAAGAAAAAAATAATAGAAAAGATGGGAGTGAATAAAAAATACAAAGAAGGAGATATGAGAGAAAAACATAATATATTTAATTAATTTTTAATTTGTTATAACAAGTCATATAATATCACGTCATCAAATATAATTAAAACATATTTTTATTTGTAATCAGTCATGGTTACAAAAAATAAAAAATAAAATAAAAGTAATCATTGAATACTCTTTCATATACATTTATATATATATATATGCATTTAAAGGAGTTTTACAATGAAATCTAAAGATGGTAATGGGATGGGATGGGGTCGGGGAATGCTTTCTCGTCCCCATCACCACCGTCAAAATCAGTCACATCTTCATCCCCGCTTAAATTGAAGTGGGACCAAGGATGAAGATTCCCTATCAAAAGGAATTTCCTCATATCCGCCTCATTTCTAATCTATTATAAACATAAATTTGAAAATATAGCAAAGTAAAAGCAAACAATAAAATAGAAATACATCATAAATTTAATTCAAAACCAAATATTTAATAAACAAACTAACTTCTAAATATGTGTAAATAAAATATTAAAAAATTAAGTAATTAAAGGTCACATCAAAACATTACAAACTTAATAAAAAAAAAACCTTGAAACCATAAAAAATAAATTTAAAATTCTCATTTTATATCTATTTCATCTATGCATATACTTTCAAAAACAATTTTTAAAGTATATTATATATTTATAAATATAAATATATATGAAATCTCACATATTTGTTTATATATATATGAGGACAGGACGGGGGGTGGAATGGGGAAGTGCTTTTCCCGTCTTCTCCCCACTAATCTTCGGGGATAAAATTTCATCCACATCCCCAAAATATCTCCCTCATCCCCGCCCCGTTCATAGCAAATTCCAGTAGGGAATATTGTCATCCCTGTGATATCTCCTTATTTTTTTCCCATCAATGAGGGGGTAAAAGTGTTTGACCATTAGATAAAGATCTATGGCTAAAAAAGGCTAAAGACCATCTAATTAGAATAAACCCTCCCACATACAATTGTACAACTCACCAACCAGATTTAAAAAAATAAAAATAAAAATACCGGCGACAACACTGACGAGACCCACAAGGAACCAACAACCGTCAGCACAAGGGCGATCTTAAGATGGCATCGACGACGACGTGGGGGCGCTCGACCACTCGTGTGGTGGTGGAGTGTAGACGGCTCAGTGGCGGTGGGCTCTAGACGGCTCGGGTGGGACGGCTATAAAGCAATGAAGATCTGGATTTCTAGCGCATGTCTGAGCGACAGAGTTTGGGTTGCAATCTCGCAGTAATGAGCGCCTCACGCAGGGGAGCGACAACAAGGGCGACAACTTCGGGTGGGGGGACGACGTCCGTAGGTGGAATGAATGGGTCTTCGGAAGAGTGTTGGTCTTTGCGAGCAATGGTGTCGACTTGGTTCTCCGTCAGTCAGAGGCAGGTCGACAACTCCTGCCGTTGGGTCTGGTCACCGTCGCAGGTGATGGTGGGTGCCGTCAGCGTCGGACAGGGAGAGGCTGTCGGTGGGTGCGGTTGCGTCGAAAGGGGTTTTCTTTTTTTTATTTTTTATTTTTTATTTTTTCAAAAATTTTGAAATGTGTTACATGTTAATAATCAGGTATGATAGGTCCTAGGCTTTATTGGTGTATCTTTTAATATCAATCGCCTAAAATCAATTGGATGATCAAAAATTTTACGCCATTGATGGGGAAAAACAGCATGGTCTCATTGTAGAACTGCCCATTTCTTCATATATCCTTCAAGTCGTCATCTAAATGCAAATCTATTCTTACGTTTAATGTTGAGAATATTAAACACAGAAAGAAAACAAAGGGTGAAAAAGAGAGAGAATCAACGACGACGACATTATAAACTGGAGTCGTATCTTGATCATAAAATGAATGGAACTAATTATTTTCAACTAGAAAACAAAGTTGATCTCTCTTCTATTATGTATTCAGCATCCTTGCATCCAGTTCCAGTTTTTTTTCTTTCTTTTTTTTTTTCCTTCTTTGAAACATCCTCGCATCGCATCCATGTTGCGCCAAAAAAAAACAAAGAAAGAAAGAAAGTGTGACGAAGGAGAGAGAGTCAACCAAAAAATAGGGATTGATATGAAAATTTGTAATAAAACTACACTTTTGCTTTCCAAAAAGAGAAGACTAATTGATGAAGACGTTCTAATCATGTAAAAAAAAAAAAAAAAACGATAATAATTATTATATAAAATTTTAAATCCGGTACATGATAGTATCCGACAATATAAATTTCAGTTATCAGGAATATAAATTCATGCACAATTAAAGTGAATATGAATTCCGGCCTTACTTTACATTTTCTTCTGCATGAATTCACATTTATAGTAACTGAAGTTTACATTACCAGATACCATAAGATACCGATTTTAAGATCATTTCTAATCATTAATTATTCAAGAAAAATCATAATGATTAATTATTAAATAGTTATGAGTAATTTAAATTGAGTGGTCTTTCCTGATTATAAATTTTTCCACTTTAATAACAAGTAAAGGCATTGACATACATTATTTTTTTAATTCTATTTTAATGTTATTTATGAGAAGAAGCAAAGTTAGCAGATGACAAGGCATTAACACAGCTCAAGAAACCTTTCGGAGGAGACTGAGTGATCCCAATCTCTAGAAAATAGATACAGAAAGGTATCCTAATCCTACGGCTGTCCATCAACCTGTCGGTGACCGACCTCTTAAGTGTCTGTTTGGTGAATGAGTTTGAGTTGGAAATTTTAAATTTTAATAGTAATTTTTGTTGACTTTTCAAAAAAACAAAAAACTTTTTCAGAAAAGATAAAAAAAAAATTTCAGAAAAAGATAAAAACTGATATGAAAATTTTGAGTTCGAACCCGTAAATCAAACGAGGGTTAAATGCCATCAATGCCTTTGGTTGTTAACTTTGGCCGTTGCTGATATGTCGTTGGGAACAACGTGGGGAGTCCCAGTTACGAGAATAATAAATAAATATGGAGACCTTAGTGGGTCAATGTCCCTTATTTCCCAATTCTATTCTTTTTTATTTTTTTCCTTTTTCTTTTCTTTTCTTTTCTTCCCCAATAAAGCCTTTGACGTTTCTTATTGATGAAAATCTACAATACAAGCTACACTTTCGTCATGATATTGGGTGTGGTTATTGTAATCGTTCTATTAACTCTTTAACAATCATGTCTATAACTATTAATTTTTACCTTTCATCTTCGATATAATTATGACTAATTTATATTCATTGGTTATTTTAATGGAACTTTTATTTCATGGTCAATAGTAAACGTATATCTAATGGTCAGGTAACATTCAATATAAACTATAAAAGGAAAATTTTGTGATGGGTAAACGTACAATTCATATAATAATCTAGTGATTATGTGAGGTTTTTTGTTTACATAGATTTGGCGTTTGATTCAAAAACAGTTTTTTTGAAAGAATGATTCATACTTATTTGCGAATTATGATGATTGTAGGCATAACTTAATGATAATATCATATCTAAATCTACTTTAAAATACAGTGTTTGAATCTTCTACCTAAATTCAAAATATATATATTTGCAAATTATGATATGATTTTCTTTATTAAAGAAAAAAAAAAAAAAAAGAGGAGACTTTTTGAAATTTTGGTGCAAGAAAGAAAAAACGACACTTTGTTTTTTTGCTCCGAAAAAAAAAAAAAAAAAAACCATTAGTATTGCATGAGCTGTTACGAGGAAAATACGGAAAATAAAAACAAACAAAAGAAAGTAGGTTTGAGGGAGTAAAAAAGCCTACTTTTCCAAATATAAGGAGGGAAAGAAACGCGTTTTACTTTTTTTTTTTTTTTTTTTTTTTTTTTGAAGTTGCGTTTTACTTTTATTTTATACCAACCTTTACTTGTGTTTTCTTCTTCTTGTTATAGTTCCTTTACTTGTGTTTGAATTCTTTTTCTTTTTTGAGAGAATATTCTTTTTATTTATTTTTAAATTTTGGTTTAAACCCTAGAAAGCAGAGATTTTTTTTTTTTTTTTTTTTTTTTTTTTTTTTGAGAATGAGAGCAGACCGTAGTTGGCCTTATAAGAATCTGAAGGAAATCTAGCCGTTGGAGCGCCTCCACAAAATCACAGCATTTGGCCAGTTGCCAGTTGCATTTTTCCTGAAAAGGAGTTCCATGAAATTATTTATGCTTGTCGTTGGATTTTTTTTGTTTGTCATTTCTGTTTATTCTCTCCCCAACACCCACACCCCCCCACCCAAAACTCTTTTTTTTTTTTTTTGAATGTTTATTCCCTAGTTTCTCTCTCTCTCTCTCTCTCTCTTTTTTTTTGGAATATACGTACGTATATGTAAATAAATATTAAATATAGAACGATCCCCTGGATTTATTAAAAGGGGCCAAAAAAAAAAAAAAAAAAGGGTGGGTGCCTGTCCATCTTTCTCTGTTTTCAAAAGAATTGGGTGATTTGCAACTTTTCTTCTGTGGTAAGAATTAGAAGGAAAACTGGGAACAAAAGAAAAGGAAATACCCCTTGGTTTCCTCATTTCTATGCATCTGAATTATTATCATCCTACTCTTTCTCTTTTATGGGCATTCCATATTCCATTTAATAGACAACCTTTTTTTTTTTTTTTTTTTTAACCTTGTTTTCTTCTTTCATTCTGGATAATTTTAGAGAGTTGATAATAATAACCTCAATTTGAAAGAAGCTGCTTTTTTTTTTTTTTTTAATCGCGATAATATTCTGTGTTTGTTTAATTCGTCTTCTCCATTCTTTGATAACGCTAGGCAACTTCCATTTTTTTTTTCGTCCTTTCTAGTTAAATATACAGTTTAAAACCCTAGTCTTTTCCTTTTGGTTTGTCTTTCTTTAAAAAAAAAAAAATTAATTAAATTAAATTATCCGTTGAGTTCCTCCCCTTCCTTGACATCGAAAAAAGAAAAAGAAAAAAAAAATCGCTGGATTTTCGCCGATCCAGCTTCAAAAAACGGTTTCCGTTCTGTTTCGCTCCTATCTGCTGAAAGTTTCTCTCTCTTTCTTTCTGTTTTCTTTTCTTGTTTTGGTTTTTTTTTTTTTTTAATTTAAAAAAGAAGAAGAAGAAGAAGATGGGATTTAGTTTAGTTGGATCAAAAACAAAAAGAAGAGGAGGAAGATGGGAAATGATAATAAGAAGAGTTGTGGAGGTGGTGATTTTGGCAAATATAACAATAGAGAGGAGGGGAGTGGAAGGATTGGGAGTGAATTGGGGAACACAAGCGACGCACAAGCTGCCGGCGAAGACGGTGGTGGAGATGTTGAAGGATAATGGAATTCAGAAGGTGAAGCTCTTCGACACGGCGGACTCCACCATGAGCGCCCTCGCCGGCTCTGGAATCGAGGTCATGGTCGCCATTCCCAATGACCAGCTTTCCTCCCTCACCTCCTTCTCTCGCGCCGAGGCCTGGGTCAAGCGTAACCTCACTCGTTACAACTTCGACGGTGGTGTTAATATCAAGTATGTTTCCCAACCCTCTCTCTCTTTTTTTTTTTTTTTTAATCTCCTCTTTCTCTTTTCTTATTTATATATTATATCTATAAGACACTAATCTTTGTTTTGTTTTTGTTTGATCCTGCCCTTCATTTTTACTTGCTTACTTTTGATTTATTAAATTTGTGACTTTGAATGTTTTTTTCCCCCCAAATCGTGACTTTTGTATCTCTCTCTTTTTTCAGATTTCATTTCATTCTCTTTCCTTATTTGATTGAAGATACCATATGTTCATATTTTCTTCTACTATCACGTTGTTTTGTTGTCAGAAAGAGAAGAATTAAAAGAGAATTTGACTCCCAACTTCTCCACTTTTCCTCCCCCCCTTTGCTATCGGTTCGAGTATTACATTCTTTTTTTCTTTCCGGAAGAAAAAAAAAAAAATATATATATATATATATATATATATATCAAAAGACAACTTTGTACTCCTCTAATTTTCAACTTTGAATTATGGAAAGAATATATATTTATACACATGTTGAATGAAATTCAACCCAAAACATAAAAAGATGGTCTCTACAATCACAAATGATATGATTAAACTTCCTTTTCTCTGTTTTCGTCCTGTCTTTGGCTTTTCTTGGTATGTTAGTTTTAAAAAGATTGTTGGAGGGAGCAAAAAGGCCGAGACAATTTTACAAATTCTCTTACATAAGCTGTGTGTTCTACATGAGACCTGACATGAGCTTCTTCGCTTAAACTCAGTAAACAGATTTGTTTTGCATCATTTTAATAAAAAGTTAAACATATGCAACCTATTTCTCTTCTGTACTGGAAGTCTTGTTGAAGAGATCCTCTTTATACCTTTCTGACCTCCTTAACATTCGGATTACTTATAATTATTCTTGTTATCATTATCCTATAAGCAAGGAATAATAACGAATAAAAGTTGCTCCTTTTTCATTAATCATTCTGGCCTGAAGCCATCTCCTTCAAGAAGATTCTATTTTGTTTGTTTAATCTATTTTAGTTTTTGCGGCTCTGTTGACAGTAGCAGCAGTATGTATGTTGCTCGTATCAATGCCGTGAATCATCTTCTTTCATTTACTGCACAGATATGTAGCGGTCGGTAATGAGCCTTTCCTCTCATCCTACAACGGCTCTTTCCTAAATGTCACCCTGCCGGCACTTCAAAACATTCAAAGGGCCCTCAACGAAGCCGGTGTTGGAGACTCCATAAAGGCTACGGTGCCCTTAAACGCAGACGTTTACAACTCACCAGAAAATAACCCCGTTCCTTCTGCTGGAAGGTTCCGCACCGATATCAACGAACTGATGACTCAGATCGTCCAGTACCTGAATGAAAACAAGGCCCCTTTCACTGTAAACATATATCCTTTCCTAAGTCTCTATGGTAATGACAACTTCCCATTTGATTATGCCTTCTTTGACGGCGTGAGCAGTCCCATTCTGGACCCAGCGACTGGGATCCAATATTCCAATGTGTTCGATGCCAACTTCGACACCCTCGTGGCTGCCTTGAGAGCCGCAGGGCATGGGGACATGACCATTTTGGTTGGTGAGGTGGGTTGGCCAACAGATGGGGACAAGAATGCCAATACTGGCAATGCTTACAGATTCTATAACGGGCTTTTGCAGAGACTTGCATCCAATAAAGGCACCCCACTGCGGCCGGGTTACATAGAGGTCTACTTGTTTGGACTTATTGATGAGGATGCCAAGAGCATTGCGCCGGGGAATTTCGAGCGCCACTGGGGGATTTTTAGGTACGACGGGCAGCCCAAGTTCCCTATGGATCTTTCAGGTCAGGGTCAGAACAAGCTACTTGTGGGTGCTAAGAATGTGGAATATCTTCCAAGCCAGTGGTGCACGTTCAACCCTAATGCCAAAGATTTGAGCAAGCTTGCAGATAACATAAACTATGCTTGCACATTCTCGGATTGCACGGCGCTCGGATACGGCTCATCTTGCAACAATTTGGACGCCAATGGGAACGTGTCATACGCTTTCAACATGTACTTCCAGGTACAGAATCAGGATGAGAGGGCTTGTAACTTCCAGGGTCTTGCCACATTGACCACACAGAATATTTCTCAAGGAAACTGCAATTTCATCGTCCAGATAAAATCTTCTTCCGCATTTTCGCTGAGACCTTCTCTGATTGGTTTAGTATTTTTGACACTATTATTTGCTTCTGGTGCTCGAGATTTTCTCACCCCGTTGTAGATATGTGATTGTCTTCCTCGTCTCTCCCTCCTGCTTTTTTTTTTTTTTTCCCTGTTTATCAAATTCTATTGGAAATTGTTTAGGTTCATGGATGTTGCTTATGGATTTTTGAGATATTTGAATTTGACAAGATGATTTATTGAATAAGATTTTTAACAGAAATGAATATTCTGACATCTTATCTTACAATTCAAAAGCATGGAAAATTATTGCATGGTGGGGCTTCAGTTTTGGTATGATAACGAGCACCGAATCATTTACAGTCACAGGCACGTAGACATTGATAAGTTGTTTGACAAAAGTTTTTGGTGCTGTCGTTGGAGAGTGCTGACAAAATTATGTGTCTTCCTTTGGCATCTTCTTCCGCCACCTAAAAACAACTTTTTTACTTTTCACACTACTCGCTGAGTGCAATTGAGAATTAATAATGTGAACACTTTTACTTTGCGACACTTGTGCTTTGAATCTGCTTTTGATTCAAATAGTAAGGTAGGGTGTATATGAGACATATTTCTACATATATATACATATATAGAGACACACACAAACACTTTATTGTTGTTACGTTACTGGGTTAGGTATGGTCGTAAAAGTTACAAACTGATGATTGTAGCAAATGTTTTTCAAAAAGGTAGTGCCGAATATATTGATGCTTTATAATGGATTGGGCTCTCTAGAGAAATGCCTCAAATTCAGACCTTGGATTGATTTTTATCCACACCCACAGGAGAACAGTTTGTTATGATCTTCTACAACGAAGAGTTTGAAATCATCTTCTCAACATTAGCTTATTTACTGAGTCCAATATGGTCTGGCTCAAAAATGTTTTGCATTTGTAATCATTCAAAGATGCTTGTAATATTCCAACGGTCAATTTCGTGTCTAAAATCGACTTCTGAACAGTTGGTTAAGGTCGTCTTAGTAGTTCCATGTGTCAAAGGATATAACCTTCTCTATCGAGCAGAATATGGTCCAACTCAAATTTTTTCATGTGAGATCAATCAAAAATACTTCCAATATCATGCGTGTCTGAAACCGACTTTTAAAAAGTGAACTATGGCCAACTCAATATTAATTACGGTTGTGAAAGGCTACAATCTCCTCCATTGAGTCCAAAATGGTCTGGTTGAAATTTTTGTACATTTGAGATCATACGAAGAAGCTTTCTAGCTATAATCTGCCAACGGCCCAATTCATGTCTTTTTTTTTTTTTTTTTAATTCTTGGGTCGATCTTGCTATCATTGAAGAGGTTCTGAAATCTGATATATTGAACGCTTTAGCTGATAACAAGTGAAAATTTGATAATTATGTAATTGTTCCAAAAGAAATGTAGATAGTGATTTTTAGGAATAACTTGCAAAAGATGTGAGCATTGATTCATATGTAAAAGAAATTTCCTATGCTTTTCGTGTTGGAATGGAGATGTGTTTCAAGGTGCATAAATAGAAATAAGATTTCTGCATCCCCGTTGTTCTTGTTCTCCTTATCTATTGGATTGTTTCTTGCTAAATTTCTTTCTATATTAATGGTGGAATCCTAAAAAATTATTTACATTCTCTTCTTTTTTTTTTTTTTTTTTTGCTTCTTCTCTGCATCCTGGTTTCTTACTCAGATAATATGATCGAAAAATATATCGACTTTAAGAAGGTGTTTGGAACGTCAATTGGAGTTGGATTTTATAAAGTGTTTTGATAAAAAATGAGTTAATCTTTGAAAATGTATGTTTGGTTGAAAATGAACTATGATAGTTATTGATTCACTTTTGAAGGGGAAAAAAAAAAAACATTTAGAAAGCTCCAACTGGTATCCAATTATGGAATCCTAATCTTTTCACCGTAAAATAATTCCAACAAGAAATCACAAAGGTAAAAAATTTCAAAGATGCAAACAGAACAGAATAACTTGAAAAAAGAGGGGGGAAAAAAAAGTATTCTTTACAGTTGAATAGAGTGGAGAAGAGAAAGGTATAGGATGAATTTTTATTGTAATCAGCTCTATAAATGGAGCTAATTAGTTCAAACATCACACTGAATTCGTCACACGCATATATAATATAATATATATATATATATATTACGCGAACACACAATTAGCTCTATAGTGAGCTCAAAGGATATTTTTTAACATCCTCAAATCATTCCTTGCATATATCATATCAAATCATATCATATCGGTAACATAAATAGTTGGTGATAGGACCAACAAATATAATATTGCACACACACTTTGGCCTGATTTGAAATTATTTATGAAAGCCAAGGAAATCTGAAGTATAAGAGATACATGATGAGAGGAGATTACTTTTATTTAGTAGAAATATATTTGTAGGTAGATGATAGATATATGATAGTGAGTTTAAAGAGACAAGTGAAAGGCAATGGCATCGAGGAGTTCACCAGTGCGTCCTTTGAAACCAACAATTAAGCCATTCTCGATGGGGAAGTGGAAAGGAGTGCCTTGTTCAGTTCCGAAGGGTCCAAAGGTTCTCTTGTTGGTCGTGAATGTTAGGGAACGCACCACCGGAGTCTTTGTAGCCAGCCGTGATAAGGTAGAAGTGTATCCACTCACACCCACTAAGTACTCATCTGGGAATTGTAGCTCAATCTAATATTTTTTATATTTACATGTATAATTAATGAAATTAGCCAAACAACCAAACAAACAAAAAAGAAGTAAGAAGAAAAAAATAAATTAATAAACCAACCTTAGCTGGTGTGAAGGAATGTGTGGCAGGATGTTTGGGTCCGGGAAAGGGCTGACCGTTGAGATCGTAGACGACGCTAAAGGAGCCAATGGTGTCCCTGTAAGTAAGGTCTATTTGTCGGACTCCGGTGTAGGACCCATCGTCCCATGCATTCCCACCCTTCCCTCCCCATGCTCCTACTACTATCGTCTGCCTCTTCCCTTGACTTTTCCCCTCCGCCTACACCACTTCACACTAGTCAGTACACAATTACAGTCCAATTTTTATTATCATTCTATACAACAATAATATTTTTTTTTTTAATAAAAAAATAAAAACATGAAATATGTATGCATATATATATATATATATGACATAATATAGCCTACTAAATGAAGACGGAAGACCTCACCATCCTTTTTGACAACTTGAGAATCAGAAAATGAAAGAGAGAGAGAGAGAGAGAGAGAGAGAGGAGTGTGGAATTTCTAATTTTTAGTAAGATAATTTATAGGGGGTGCAAACCCAACCCCATCCCCACCCCCAACTAAGTTATTTGGAATTTAGTGCTTTAAATTTGCTACATGAATTCGCACGAGTAAAATGTTCACCCGTTTGCTTGCTTGCATTGCATCGTGTCATGTGGACCTTTTGCTCTTTCTACTTGTTGATTTGGAAATGTAAGAGAACAAAACAAAACAATACAGATACGCATATATATATCTACAAAAACAAAAATTTCATTAATTATAGGGTAGAGATCAGTGATTTGTTTAGACTTCACAAAGTTTTCTTTCTTTTCTTTTCTTTTCTTTTTTTTTCCCTCTTTTTTTGGCTGATATATATGGTAGGTAAGTATGCGCTGCTAGCTAGTAGCTAGGAACACGAGAAAAATCTGCAAATTAATTGATCATATTGTGTCAAGATTGTTAGGTAAATAAACGAGCATAATTTCTAGCCACCAAAAATAAAATAAATAAATAAACAAATAAAACCCCTGGATTTCTAGCATAATTTGCGTTGGAAGTACGTCTCACCGCTACAAGCCATCAAGCCCTCTTCCACCACCAAGTATGAAAATGTTCACGATATTATCCATAGTTTTAAGTCTCGACATGGATAACGGGGAAATGATATTTCTTTCTGAACTATCCATCAAATGTCCACAATGTCCAAAAATATCCGGATGTTTCTTCCTGAGTATCTGTCAAATGTCCACAATTTCCAAAAATATCCGGATATTTCTTCCCACAATATCCACCAACATCCATGAATATCTAAGATATTTTTGAAATTTTCTACAAAAATGTCAAAAAACTCAGGGATTTTTTTTTTTTTCAAAAATTTCAATTTCGTCAAACATTTCTTTTTTTTTTAAATATGAATAAAATGTGACAACATGCAAAACAAGATGAAGATCATGGTTCAAAGATAACAAGTGAGGGTATTAGACGATTGTAGCATATAAAAGTATGACTCAAATGAGTCAAACTGATGAGGATTCATACGGTTTAAAAGTACAAAATTGAGACAGTTTTTTGATATATTGGTAAATCCTCCACCACAAATTGGTATCAAGATGTCATTGCATATCTATCAAGATTACTCATCAAATTGAACAAATCAACAATATCCAATTTATGGGTTAATAGTTAGTAGAGAGCAAGAAACAAACATATGAGACATTAACAATTACCTTCAAAACTATTCAAGAGTAATATCTTGACTATACTAGATTAGGATCGACACCTACCTAATATTTTCCAATCTGATAGAAACTCTTTTTGGATTATGTACCCTCGAAACTTGTATGTACTCTTTACTATTTGACATTTATTTTTTAAGTACATTATTATATTGTAGTATGTTATTTGTAATGATTAATGAGTACGTAATATCATATTGAAATTACAACTAATAAATTATTTTGTTTTACCATTACATCGTACAATATAGCTCCATATTTGATTAAAAAAATATATTATTTTTGTCATAGAATTAGTTCAAATTATGTAATATTGATCGTTTTAATATGTTGTAAAGTTTCAATAAAAATTATAAGTTTTTCTTTGAGTATCCATTTGTCTTGGGATATCCGTTGATATCGATATTTCCGTCGACATTATCCATAAATTAAACCTCGACAACTCCATCGACATCGACATTTTCATCCTTGCCCACCGCATGGCCATCGAGCCCCCTCCGCCGCCAGCCGTTGGCCGTCAAGACCCATCTTTCTCGATGGTCTGAGAGAACTTTAATTTTTCAAATTTTTCTTCTATTTTTTCACATATAATCTAGTGTAACAAGACTGTAGTTATTTTCATGCATCTTTTTAATCTGAGCTAACCAAAAATAATTCAATGGCTGAAAACTTTTACCCTATTAATGGGGTAAAGTAACCTTAGCCCATCGTAAAATAACCTTTTTTTTTTTTTTTTCCTTGCAAAATTCTATAACTGGGGGCGTCTCATTTTCCTGTTATGGAATAAGATTTGATGGCTATATGTGGCTGGATTAGGTGTGGGGGTCAATGTCAGGACAATAATAAGATAGAAACTGAAGCATTTATTTTAGTAATCTGTGAGTGAACAGTAACGGAGAAGTTTTAACTTCTTTACCCAATGGACCAAAACTTTAGTACAGTTTTCAGTTGATAATATCATCCAACTTTTTTTGGGGGAATTCTATAACGGGGTAAAAAAATTTACCCCATCAATAGAGTAAGATCCAATAGATGAAAACGGGTGGATTAATATGATATACTAAATTAGGATGTGAATAATAACATGTGATTATACTTATAAAAAAAACAAAAGAAAAGAAAAAAACTCTTCAAGCAAACTTCCCAGGCCCCCTTCTCACCGCCCCAGCGACTGAGTTCACCCCCATCCCCTCGCCGCCTCCGTGACTAGGTCGCCCCCCCCCCCCCCCCCTTTCGTGATCATGGGTCTCGACCCCCCCACCACCACCACGATCCCCAATCTGGGTTTTGGAGATAGGTCTCAGGAGCTTTCTTCTCTGGCAACGGGGGACGATTTTGGGTGGGCATGGCAACAAGTTAGGTATCCAGCCTTCTTCTTTGGGCATCTCACGGCAGCGAACTCTCCTTCCCTGCCTCCGATGCCAAACACAGAGAACCTGAAAGAGTTTTTTCTTTTCTTTTCTTTTCTTTTTCAATGTTTTGTAATCTAATGAAGTTGGTTGCACAATAAAGTTTGTATGCACAGAGCATTTAAGCCTTTTAAAGGAAATCTAGCGGTCGAAAAGTTTTCACCCCACTGATGGAGTAAAACACCTTTATTCCATTGTAGAATTGCCCTTTTTGTTTATTTTTAGTTTTTATTGATCACTGAAGAGTACTTGACGATTTGAGAAATCTATTTTTCTGCATATGTATCAAATAATTATAAAAGGGAGAGGCTGTGGTAGAGCCTCTCCCAAACGACACTACCGATAGAGTCTCTTTTTAAACCGTTAAGATTTAATCGAA